>APFE030030915.1:7027-21299 GCA_000404065.3 Pinus taeda | reverse complement strand
TCGATAATCTATGCACATACGAAGAGTTCCATCCTTTTTCTTGACAAACAGTATAGGGGCTCCCCAGGGTGATACGCTGGGACGAATGTACTTCTTGTCCAACAGCTCTTGCAGCTACATCTTTAATTCTGTCAATTCCGGCACACTCATCCGGTATGGTGCTCAGGACACTGGGGCTGCACCAAGTACCAGCTCTATGGTAAAGTCCAAATCTCTTTTAGGTGGCAGTCCTGGTATTTCTTCGGGAAACACATCTGCAAATTCTTGCACTACTGGTATGCTTCCCAAAGTATCCACTTTATCTTCAGAATTGGCATAACCCACTTGAACTGCATATACTTGACACTTTTTCCTGATGCATTTAGCCAGTTGTGAGGCAGTAATTGGCCGGATCTGCACTAGCTTCAGGATACCCCGAATTTCCTGTTCATTTCGCAGTTCGTCCCGGTAAGAAATTGTCTTTGTTTTGCAATTTATTATGGACCACCGCCTTTCCAGCCAGTCCATCCCAATCAACACATCATATGAGCCGAGAGGAAGTACATTCAATTCTGTCGTCACTGTCTGACCTGCTATCTTCAATGGGCAGTTGCTGACCTTAGCCAGAACCCGCCTTTTGGCCCCGGTCGCTAGCTGAACTAACCATGGACTCTTAAACTTAACAGATTGCAAATTACACTTTCCACAACATTGGGACTAACATAACTTAATGTAGCTCTTGGGTCTACTAAAACGGAAACAGTTCGATCAAAAATCTTACCTTCGAACTCTACCATCGTTGGCTAGTAATCAACTTGACGGTCCTCGAGAGCGGCATTTATTCTTGGTATGGACCGAGCCACGTCTCCCACTGTAGAGGCTTCATAAACCTGGGACACCTGATCACTACCCTTTCGGTGAGGGCAGTTCTTAATATAGTGTGGCCCGCCACAACCCCAACATTGTACTGGTGGTCTAGTTGTCCCCTCATTATCAACTCTGCCCGGCTGCTCGCTATATTTAGATTCATTAGGTGGCTTTAACCTGAGCTGATTGCTGGACTGGTTCCTATTGCTGGGCCCTTTGGAGAATCCCTTACTGAAATTGCCACGAGCTCCCTTGACTCCCATAGTTGTTCTGCTGCTCTTTTTATCTGCCCAACACTTCCCAGAATTTTCTCCCTTTTGTTTATTCTGCTGATAGCATATTCTAGATTTCCGTATCGCTTCATCCATGGTCTTCGGGTTATCAAATTCGATCCTTTCCCGCATTGTCTGGGGTAGACTGCTAACAAACCGTTGCACTTTTGCCTTTTCCTCCCGAATATATGGTACATAGTGGAGCAGAGATGTAAATTTAGTAATGAATTCATCCATGGTCTGTTGCCCAAGCCACAGATCATGAAATTCCCATGCTTTTTCATCGTAGAAGCGTTCAGTCAAGTATTTCTCCTTGAAGTATCTTTGAAAAGTTTCCCAAGTTATATCTTGCTCACTCACTCCCCGCACCATCTTGAATTCCTCCCACCATAATGTAGCTTTAGCCTGCAGCTGGAAAATAGCCAACCATGCCTTAAGATGGTGATCATACTCGTAAACTTGGAAATATTTGTTCATGTTAATTAACCAAGCTTCCACGGCCTTCTCGGACTCCCCATCAAAATGCGGCGGCTTGATCTTCCGAAACTCCCCTTGCAGTTCTATCCGTTGTCTTTTTGAGGTTTGATGTTCAAAGGCATTATCAGATTTCTCTCCTTGAACCTCCGCCCTTCCTTTTGTTTCTTCCTGATCAGTATGGTAACCCTGTTCTTCTGATACACGCGTTTGCTCTGGACTGGGATTAGGCTGGTGCTGGTTTTGTTTATCTGATAAACTTTTCAGCATCCTTTCCTGTTCCATGGTTAATCTGGCGTTGTCCTCACACAACGGGCCATCTCGTTCTTCAATTCCTGGACCATCTCCAATATAGTCAAATTGGTGTTGCGTGCCTCCTCCCCCAGCTGCACCCATATCTCAGGATTCCCCTGAGGGTGGGTGACGTTGTTTGGTCTGTCCACATTCCTATGAGGGGCGCTGCTCGTTCTCCTCATTCTATTGTCACCTGATCAGAAGATTAGTTCATTTCAACAGATATGATATGCAATACATTGTTGGATAACCCCTACTTGCTTATTAATTTAGTTATTTATATCAGTTTCTCTGTTATTGTTGACCTGAGGTCTCAGAGTTGCAACTTAGCTCTGATACCACTTGTAAAACTACCTGCCAGAAGTGAAATTTTTTTTTTACATTTAATCTTAGTAACAGTAATATATATATACATTTAATCATGGTAACAGTAATACATATGCATATTTACATTGAATCAAGGTAACAGTAATACATATGCATATTGTTATACTTGACTCCGTCCTCGATCTCGAGGTCCATCCTGCGGAACTGCAATGCTAATTATTACTTTCATGTATGAACGATTAAATCAACATCAAACATTTATTTAAACCGGCTTGGGATTTTGTGATGCTGGAGAGCTTGCTCCGGTTATCGATTTCTGGTTATAAGTTTTGGTACACGATGACTTGGTCCTTCATATGCCGTCCACTCGGCACGTAAAGCGTGCAATTTGCCAGCTAGCTTAAGCTACAGCGTGCTGGATGAGATGGATACTTAATGCGCCTGGTACACGGCACGAGCAATCCCATATGACAGCTTCCCTCCTGGATTCCTACGCCCATTCCTACGGTGGAGATGAGACCTCCTAGATCGACGATCGAAATCAATCCAGGTATGGGTAATACGACTTGAGGGTTTCAATGCGGTAATTGAACCCTTGCAGCTCATTCTCATGGTAACTCCCGACTGCTACAGGCCTCTGGCGATTTGCATTCTCGCACAGTGCAAGCTTCCCAACATGCCCGTCCGCAGTGGAAAAAGAGTTCTGCCTTCCTACCATGGTCATGGTAATCTGCGCCCCCTCACTCTTGGTGATTGCTACCTTGTTTTACAGTTTGTTTTCTTTTTTTGTTACAGTTTTGGTACTTATTCAATTTTGGGTGACCCCTCTGTCACAGGTGCGGAGTCTTGGTGCCGTGACCAGCGTTTGGTGAGCGACCAGCTCAGTCTTCCTCATTCACTCCGCTTTCCTGGTAAGAGGCACCTGTCAACATAGATTTAAGGTTAAAGAAAAGATCCTGGAAGAAGGACCGAGCCAATTCCCTTCTTGGCAGGCTACCTGAACTATGCTTGAGCTATGGAGTCTATCGTTGTTTTTGTGTGTTTCCATTATTGTGGAAAGGAAAACGGCACAGCCGCTCCTATTTCTCTGTAACAAGTTTGGGTTCTGCCCGGAGCAGATCTGGCGGCGAAACCCAAGCTGGGTTGCGCCTGTTACCTGAATTTTATTGTGTAATTTATTACAGACCCGAGGGTTAACCCTATGGTGAACTTTCATGTAATGCTTTAGCTATTACTGATATTTTAATTCTTCTTTGACTGGATAATGAATTGTATGTTCTTTCCATGGTAACGTTATACTGTTCATTATGGTTTTGAGGTTTGTTGGGTTACTATGGATATTCTCTTCTGAATTTGAAGTTTCCGTAGCTTGCTGTGGAACGTTTGATACACTTACCTGTTCCGAAGATTTCCTTGTAAGTTTTGATTAGGGAAACTATCTCCAGAGTTTTGCTCGTTGTTATTTGTTTAGATGAATGAGGGATGCCGGCTTCGACTTTGGAAGCCCTCGCTGGCAACCCTACCCTATTCACACAGGCTACGGCCGTCCATTTACAGACTTGTTCCACGATTATTTGGAATGTCTGTTACAGGGTTAAGACATGTTTATGGCATGGGCGCTAGCCCTCTTTCGCCCCTCAATACTGAGGTACTTCACTCTCGTATTGCTCATTCCTAGAACTACATTATTAAGAAAGAAGTCTTACGGCCATTGTTCAGAAATTTAGTCTAGAGAATACATGCATCTACTTATTCTTATCGTCTTGTTGCTACTTTCTTTTTTTATCAGTAACGTCTATGGAACTTCGTATTCATATACATATATATTGTTTCGGTTTAGCTTCGTATGCTGAAATATATGTTCACGGAATTTTGTTTCATTCAACTGTTACTTATTTTACAAAGATTCGTTCCGGAAAGAAAATCTATGAACCTGATTTAATTCTGGTTTTTCTGTTTCTTACTTTCTTTACGGCGGTTGCACAGGGGGTCAATCTTAAATGATTAATGACTTTACATTTATCATGTCTTTCAATGCTTGCATTATTTCAGAAATTCTTTCCAAATACCAGTCACAGTTCTCAGTCTGTCATAGACCTTAATTAATTCTACAGTGTAAACAAACCATTAACAACCATTAAAATTCTCAATTATTCCACACCTGATCAGAGGCAAATCTCTCTAATGCGCTTGTCAACCACCCGACCTTAGGAGGGTCCTCCTCGACCTTCGACCCCCAAGCACTCCTGCAAGACCCTTGATGTATGCAAGCCCTCTAGCACTACCAGAGTTACGCTATCTGGTCCTTACCAGACGTAGCAGTTCCAGGAAGGCTTCCGCTTCCCAACATGCGCTATCTGGTCTTTACCAGACTTAGCGTTCGCTGCCAAATTGCAACTTTTCGAGCCTCGCTATTTGGTCCTAACCAGACGTAGCATTCCTCTTTTTCTTCTTTGTGTGTTTTTTGACATAGTGTCTCCTCCCTCTATGAGAGTCTCAACCGTCTCCTGAAGGTAGTTAGGTTTTTTTTTCTTTTTTGACAGATGTCATATTTTAATTCTAATCCCCCTCTCATGAGGAAGCACTATAACCATTATGAGTTGTTTCTTCCAACCACACTCAATAGCAACCAACAACAAATTATCAACATAATTAATTTAAACAGTGGTAACAATAATAGTTACTCAATTTCACCAAACATAACCATAGTCAACAGTTAAATTTACTGCCTTTAATTTAAAACACTATCGATTTACTAGAGGCATTACACTAGTTATTACTCCCTAATGGATAGTTAAGAGCATCCCTGATTCCTCATCTTGTTCGGAAAGTGAACCACGCTAGTAATATTAATATAAGATTCTTTTTCCCATAGTTATCACAAACAAACAAGATACCGATCAAACTTCATCCTCGTGTATGCGTGAAACACTCGAATAATCACTATTGTCGTGGGGTAATAATGAAGAGTGTCTACCCATAACTTGTGTCGTGGAGCGTGAGGTAATAATGAAGAGTGTCTAACCATAACTTGTGTGGCGGGCACTCCACTAATTGCTAGTGTGTAAGAATAATTGTATGGACGACATGATTGATTTGTGACAGCTACTTTTTGTTTGTGGAGATGACAATTTCATGTTTTTTCAACAGCGGAATCGTGATGTAACAACTCGTATTTAAAAAATGAGTTTGTATAATATGTGATGTAACAACTCGTATTTAGGATGAGTTTGTATTATGTATAGGTGTTGTTTACTTTTATATTAAAAGGTGATGTTATTTGTTATCTAAATTATATGTTAGATATGTTAAAAAAAATATTATTGATTTTTATAAATTGTTTTTATTTTTTAATAGAATATCTTTTTGTAAAAAGATGATTATATAGGATCATGTGAATTTTAGTTTAGTTCTAAATTTTTAAAGATAATTTATATGTTCATAATAAATTCATTTTCAAATTTTGAATTGAATGTACTTAATAAAGTTGAATTCTATATATTAACTTGTATATAAATATAACTAAATTATTTTTACTAATTTATATAACAAATATAATATTGTATTTTAACCTTTTTCTTATTTATTTTTAAGTCTTATCTTTGCTATCAATATCTAAAAACATTAATTTTTTTTTCTCTAATTTCTCTCCAATTTCATTCCCTAATAACTATTATATGGCCATTTTTTTACATTTCTTTTAATTATTTCATTGTTCTCAATATTTTATAGGTCAACTTCTTCTTAATTTCATACATTATTTCCACCTCTCAATTTTGCATGAACACTCCTTAACTTACATTCACTTGTCAAAAATGTAACAAAATATATCCTAATAAGAATCTTTTTATCATCACCTTCTCACAACCCCTTCTCATAATATAAATATAAATATAACTTATAGTTAAAATTGTCCCTCAAATTCTTAAGATGTAATAACTTTTGACCCCTTTTTTCTATCTTTACCTTTATTATATCAAGTGTAACTCGTAATGAAACTATGACATCTAGTTGTCTCTAAAAAGAATGGTAGTGTAACAACCTTAGTTAAAAAAGTCATGTAAAAAATATAAGACCAAGGTCATGGGACACGTATTCCAAGCTAAATGGTGGGAAAAAACATTCTAGTGGGTGTTCATTTGGTTTATTATGGCTAAAGGAAAATGACTAAGGCAATGGCAAAGGCTTTGGAAAGGCATGAGGCATTAATTGGCATTTTATTTATGAAAATAATGGAAATATGAGAAAAGGAAGGTGAAAGGTCACAGGTTGCATATGAGGAGGAAAATAACGAAAAATGAAGAAAATAGAGGCCTCATTGATAAAAAGGCTTCTTAGGATCAGTTCATAGATTTTTGTCAGTTCAATTTTGGAGCTCTCTCTCTCTCTATTCTCTCTCTTTCTCACTCTTGGACACTTCAAGTTTTCTTAGAGCACTTCAGCATTGGATCAAGAAAAGAAAAGAAGACAAAGGAAAGCAAGGAGCAAGCAAGGAAGAGCAAGATCTAGCAACTAAAGCGGGATTATTTGCAAGTATTGATTTGCATGTGTGATTTCCTTGCTAGTTTTGGCATGCATGGTCATGCATGTGTTTTCTTGGTTCTATTGTTGTCATTGGCATGGGTTTTGCCAGGTGTGATAGTGTTTTTTAGCCTAGCCTTGCCGTTTCCGGATAGCCTTGGTGTGATGGTTTCTCATGTTTTGGTGGAGCTGGATTGCCAGAAGGATTCAAAACTGAGTGAGGTAGATCCCTGAATGGAATAACACATGGCCTAGTGATCTCTAAACTGAACTGTGGATTACGATAAAGCCTTAGCCTAGTAAAACCTGAACTAGACTTTGGGTTGAGGTAAAGTCATATTTTGTGTTGCCTCGATGGGCCTAAGAATCTACAACCAGTGAATGGCAGGATATACGGTAAAGCCTAGAGGTGGGTGCCCTTGATCAGACCTAGGAATCCTTGGTCGGTGAATGGCATGATATACAGTAAAACCTAGATGGTCGTGTCTCAATTATGGCCTAGTGATCCCTGAATCAAACTGTGGATTTCAGTAAAGCCTAAAGGTTAGGAGACAGTCAAATTCCTCACGATGTAGGCGGAGAAATCCAGTGGCATCCATGCTTATTTTTTATTTTTATTTTTGTTATGTCCCACATTCATGCTTGGAATATGGCACAAGAGTGATTAGCTGAAAGATAGATTTGGTTCAGTCAATCTATGGTTGAGTGGTTCGTGGAAGTCCTAAACCAAGTTGGCTTATGCATTCATTAATAAGAGTTTCTTCTCTTTGGTATTTTATGTGTAAATGTATTGGTTCCTATGTGGAATTTATGGTTGTTGTATCCTTGTTAATTATGTTGGTTATATGCTGGTTATGGCCATGTTTTATGATAGTTATGATGTATGGCTCTCATCATGTTTTGGTTGATAAATTAATGAACAATGAATATATGACCTAATAGATGATAATGCAACTAATGTGATAAGGCATCAATGCTTCCTTACGAATCTCAATAAGTATGAGACCCCTATGCTCATTGTTATGACCTGTAGCTTACATGTGCACAATGTGTTTGACAAAATGTCTATCATGGTTAGGCTTGGTTAATTCAAGTCCTTGGACAAGATTTTTTTTAGAGGATTTTTCTTGGTGTCATTTATTGTCTTGGAAAGTCTCATCAAGTTTTGGGCAGTGGTTTGGAAACTAGCTCTGAAAAAGTGGCTTAAATCTCATAGTCTCTTGCACAGACTTGGCTAAAAAGATTGTAGTCTCTCCCTTGTACCAATTATGGGAGTGGTTGGAGGGTCCCAGTCGCATGCATGCCCATTTCATGGGAGTGAATGGGGGTTTAATTCTTTAAAAGGCTAGGATAACTCAGGGGTTCGGTACCTGGAGTGGTGGATTAGCTCATGGGGGTCCTGTAGCACTTGAGGGATGTATGTAAAGTGTTGGTTCATTAGTTCCACTTCCTTAATTGAACTTAGGGAGTTGGATCATATCATAGTAACTCTTCATCACATGTATATCTTGGTGGACCAGTTAGCTTGGTAAATGTGGGAGGAGGGTGATACATAGTGGTATTAGAGCATGGTTCAACACTTGGACTGGATAGGTGGAATGCCGTTTTCATGCATGCTTGTAGGTTGCATATGTGCTTGTTATGTATGCATAGTGGCGGTCATTGTTGCAGTTGTGTTTTCAAGTAGAAGTTGATGATGTTGTTGTTGGGATGTGTTTTATCATGAATGCATGTTGGTTGTATGTTCATTTGTTATGCAAGTTAGTTGTCTATGTGACTATTATGCATGCATTTTCATGGTTATGGTTGTCATGCATGAGGTCATTGTAGGCATGTTAGGCCATCATGTTGATGTGTTGGTTGGGATAGAACAAGAGATGTAGATCATCAAAGTGAAGTTGCGGCACTAGACTTTGGGGTGAGAGTAGATCATCATATAGGTTTGTATGTTTGGCATACAAGTATGTGGTTAATGGTTGTTATAAGCATTAGGGTTATGTACATGTTTTTTAGTTTATGGTTGTTGCAGTTACATGTACAATATATGTTAGCTGATCAATGTGATCATATGTACATATGTCAATTACTTATGAAGAATAGTAACTTATTGTTGTCTGCATTATGGTCATACACATGATGGTTATGGTCATTGCAACTAAGATCTTAATGTTATATGTATCGTGTTAATTTGGATTGAACTATGCAGATGGTTAGGGTTATGGTATTCAGGAATGAGGTTATATGTTTATGATATTGTGTTGTACTAATCTAGAATGACTTTGCCTATGTGATTGTTATGCATGAATTTCAATTGTTTGAGTTACGATGTGAACATGTTAGTGAGTTACTGTTATGAATATCATGACCTATTTATGTTTTAGTTGATGTATTTTGAAGTTATATCATGCTAATCTAGATTGATTGTGTAGACAAGATAGCCTCCCATAATATACATTAAGGTATGCATTTACTTATGTTTTCTACTTAGTGCTTGAATGTTTGATTATGTCGTCTATGTGGTGTTTGAGTGTTTGGTGTTTAATATGTTGTCTATCTGTTGTTTGAATGTTTGATTAATTGCACGATATGAGTATGTGTCTATAAGAATACATGAGGTAATGATCATGTTTTAAGATGGTTGTACTAACACATATGTGTTGAGACAATTGATATGTACTTGAGTATATGTAGATGAGAGTTGTAGCATTATGTATTATGACTAATGAATGTGAGTTGATTGTTGATTAGGACATGGTTGTTAGACTTGGTAAAGTATAGATTTCAAATTAATAGATATGCTGTCTTGATATTTGGAACATGTGATTGAAATGTGTGAGTACTTGTAGGGAAACATGCTTGGTATTAGCGTGACAAGGTAATAGTTGATGTGTTTATATAACTAGTAGTTGGGTGATGTGATAGTACATAGTAAGATTTAATTGCAATAAGGTAAAAATGGTAAAGGAAAGGAATTGGGTAAGAATTCCTTTGGCTGTGTTTGTAAACCCTAATTCCAAACAAGTAAGTGCTTGCATAAATGAATTATTCTTAACCTTCATTTTGTCTAACATTATGTGGATATATGTTAAATTCATGAACATGTATTTGACATGTATATTAACTAGTTTCTAGTTATAGCTAGGTTCGTCAAGGGAATTGGAGTCCCTTGAGAGATGGTACGGATGTGTTTAGTTACAATTTAGTGTGATTGGCACCACAAGGTAAGGTAACCAGTATATTTTTATGTTTATTTACGCACTGACAATTATGTGTTTATGGAAGTATGATGTAGGATATTGCATGACAAAAGAGACTACCATGAAATATTGAAGAAGGTCAGGTTGAGCTTTCCCTTGGAAGCGTTGGGAACCACGGGGATTGAATCATGGTGTTTGTTGTTAGTCTTGTTATTTTGGTCTTTTGTTATTTGTTGTGCTTGATTGTGGCTTTGATTATGTCTAGTGCATGATCATGCCACTTTGCTTACAGTGTCATATTGTTATTGAATTTTCATGGTTTTCTTCTTGTTTGTTTCTTGTTCTTGCCTTTTATGCTTTTAGGGTCTTAGGAATTGGTTGGGAAAGAGGAAAGTTAATGGAGTTCAGGAAGAGTTGGATGAAACCCAATAGGTAATGTAAGACTCAAATGAAGTTGATGCATGAGTAAAGGGAAGTTGAAGGCAAGAGTATGAAAACCAATTGGACTAGTTGGGTCCATTGGTGTAAATGGAAGGTGGCAGGAAAATCATGAGAAAGGTAATTAGATAAGGTAAGGTAAATGGATTTGAGGCGTCAGGTGCCTTGGCTATGTTGGGAACTGTTGTTCTCAATGTTGTTCATGTTGTGCATGGATAAAGGGATTTCTCTTAACCTTGACCTTATGCTATTGGTAATTATGTTGTGATCATGATTAGGTTGATGTCTATATATGTATACATGTATACATGTATGTCATTGTCTAACAGGGTCGTCTGAAATCATGATTGTTTAATGCTAATGTTTATATATATATATATATATAGATAGATAGATAGATAGATAGATATAGATATGTATGTATGTCGTTGTCTAACAGGGTCATGATTATTTTATGCTAATGTTTATATATATGTATGTATCTATGTATCTATTTCACTGTTTGAAATGGTTGTCAGGGATCATTCTTGTGGAGGAATGCTTTCTTATGCAGGTGAATGGCATGAAGAGGTTCCTAGTATTATGAGGAATCGAGAGGGAAGAGTAACCCTGATAGATCTACAAGATCAGTATCATGTGGATATGAATTGATATTATGTGCTTGTACTATTCCTACATTTATATTATGGATAGGTAATGTTGAGGGGTACATTCTCGAAAAGAAAGTAGTGTAGTCGATGGCATGCCAGAACAAGAATGAATAGTGGAAAGACACTAGAAAAAAAGTTGCTTGGTAGAGACAGTCTGGTCTCTGGATGTGTGGTACTATTGTTATGTATATGTTGTGTATGTTGTACATAATTGTACATGTGATATTGTGTGCATGCGGTGTTGGGTATAGATGGTGCTATGTACATGTTGGATATGCGGTGTTGTGTACATATTGTACTGTGTGCATGACAGATATGCAGTGTTGTGTGCATATGGTGTTGTGTGCATGTTGGATATGCAGTGATGCGTACATATGGTGCTATGTACATGTTGTATATGCAATGATATATACATATGGTGTTGTGAGCATGTTGCACATGTGGTGCTATGTACATATCGTGTTGTGTGCATGATTGTACATGTGGTGTTGTGTGCATGTGGTGTCATGTACATGTTTTACATGTGGTGTTGTGTGCAAGTGGTTTTGTGTACATGTCATGCATGTGGCATTGTGTATATGTGGTGTCATGTACATGTCTTGCATGTGGTTTTGTGTACATGTGGTATTATGTGCATGTTGTACAGGTGGTGGGGTGTACATGTGGCGTTGTGTACAAGTTGTGCAGGTGGTACTGTGTACATGTGATGTTGTGCACACGTTGCGCAGGTGGTGCTATGTATATGTAGTACTGTGTACATGTTGTAAATATGGTATTGGTGTACATGTGGTATTGTGTGCATGTCGTGCATGCTGTGTTGTGGGCATGCGATACTATTTACGTGCATTCTATATGTATTGTGTTTTGTTGTACGCCAGGTGTAGGTACATGTATTGTGTGGTGTTGTACATCGGGTGTAGGTGCATGTATTGTGTGGTGTCGTATACTCTATGTACATGTATGTCTTATGTTGTGTGTCGGGTGTCGGTGTATGTATTGTGTGGTGTCATATGTTGTGTGTGGATGTATGTGTTGTGATGTACATTGTGTATGTGTACATGATTGAAGAAAAAAAGGCATTGGATGTTTGTTGGGTGTGGCAATCGATCCAGTGTGTGTACAGAAAGAACAAAGGCAGAAGTAAGGACCAATTAAAGGATAAGTATCAATATTATATTTTAGTTTTATTATGCATGTGCTCTATGATTTTGATTTATGATGATTACATGTGATTATGATTATGGTTTATGATGATTGCATGTGATTCATGATTTTGATCTAAGATGGTTGTGTTTTGAGCTAATCATATGTGATGTGTTTATACATGATGATTTGATCAAACGACTAGTTTTTCTTGTTGTGATAGGAAGTAAACAGAATTGCAAGTGTACCTTATTGATGAGCTACCAATGAGGTATGATCTGAATTTATTTGAATTTATTTTGAATCTAATGGAAATTATGTTCTTGGTACACGAAAGCATGGAAATGTTTGGCTTAGGTGGTTGAAATTGACCACAAGAATTATCAACGTCAGTAAAAGGAATTGGAACATGTAGTAGTATGCTAGTAAAGTGCTTAAGGAGTAGGGCCATTGTGGGGCACTAGTACCCAATAGTGTCCATTGATTACAATGAGCATGTTATGACCGGTATGATGGTTTTGAGGTAGGGATATGATTCAGCTTTTGGACCTTCTGATGAGAGGAAACCTTTCCAAGGGAGGGGTCATCCAAGGACTGTGTAGCAGAGAAGGGGATGCCCGTGGAACTTGGAAGGTGTGTGACTACACAGAAGAGGGTGACCGGATTGCCCAAGGGATTGTGTAGTAGAGAATTGAAGGTCGGGGATGAATTTGTTTTGGTCATTACCATTTCTAGATGGAATCAGATGAAGATTAAGAGTGTGTTGTGGAACAATGAGTCGGTAACTATTCACTAAGGAAACATGTAGTGCAGGATTGTAGCACTGGACATTGGATGTAGCTTTGACTCTGGCAGTAGATTGTGGACTTCCTGGGAAGGAGGTGAATCCTAGTATTACTTTGAGGGTGGAGGTGTGAACCTACGAATTCCCCTTGTTGTGGATACATACATCGTATCCTTTTATTTGTTGGTTGAGCAAATGTGCATATGTGTATATGTGTATATTATTTTAAATATTGTATTGGCTTGGATTTATAAATCTCCATTGACAGTATGTCTATTTGTTGGTTGAAGAAAATGTGCATGAGTATATGCGGTTTTTATTGTAAATATCGTAATGAGTTGTGTTATAAATCTCCAGTAAATGACATGTTTGTCATATGTTTAGCAGTGGTCAGTGTAAACACTGCAACAAGCTATGTTATAAAGCTCCATAGGAAGTATGTTTTTCTTTTTAATGGTCTTGGTGGTTGTAGGTTGCATTGAGCACTGAGGACGGTGTTCCCCCAAGGGGGAGGGTTCTATAACAACCCTGGTTAAAAAAAATCATGTAAAAAATATAAGACCAAGGTCACAAGAGACATATTCCAAGTTGAATGGTGGGCAAAAACATCCTAGTGGGTGTTCATTTGGCTTATTATCGCTAAAGGAAAATGGCAAAGGAAATGGAAAAGACTTTGGAAAGGCACGAGGCATTAATTGAAATTTTATTTACGAAAATAATGGAAAATAGGAGAAAAGGAAGGTGAAAGGTCACAGGTTGCATGTGAGGAGGAAAATGAAGGAAAATGATGGACAATGAAGAAAGTATAGGCCTCATTGATAAAAAGGCTTTTGAGGATCAGTTCATAGACTTTTGTCAGTGCAGTTTTGGAGATCTCATTGTTATAGCTCCAAATCTCACTCTTATGGTTTGTGATGCTGCACTCATGGCCTAGGGCAACCCCTCCTTCCAGACCTGGTCCAAAATTTAAAAAACAATGTTTTATCCGTTATACGTGACATTGCCCTGAGTTAAACGCGTGTATACGCAGGTATGCATATACCCAACCCGCGTATATGTATTAAAACACTTTAAAAAATATAAAAATCCTTAATTTCTAGTGGAGATCGCGGGTTTTACCTGCTGATCACCTGTTAGTGCCCGTGGCTCAACTGTTCCCAACCAACTCCCAACTAAAAAACTACTTTGGGAGAGGTATAACAAGACCTCAAAGGGAAGGCCTAAAGGGGGAGAGAAGAGAGAGAAAGGTTATTATACTGAGATTTTTCCCCTGACCAGGTCTGAAGACCCTTGTGCCTTCTGCACTTCCCCCATTTGTACAGGAAA
>APFE030030913.1:2686-46693 GCA_000404065.3 Pinus taeda | reverse complement strand
GAAATGTAGAAGGTGCATTAGTAAGGCCAAAAGGCATGACCAAAAATTCATAATGACCCTCATGAGTTTTAAATGTTTTTTTTGGAATGTCTTCAGTCTTCATTCTGATTTGATGATATCCTAAATGAAGATCCAACTTGGTGAAGTAAATTGATCCATGCAATTCATCCAATAATTCATCAATGAGAGGAATGGGAAATTTATCTTTAATAGTGATCTTGTTGAGCTCTGTATAATCTAGACACAAGCGCCATTATCCATCCTTCTTGTGAACCAATACTACTGGAGCAGAGAAAGAACTTTGACTAGGTTGAATTATACTAGCCTCTAGCATTTCTGCAACCATACGTTCACTTTCACTCTATTGGACATAGAGATATCTATAAGGCCTGATGTTTGGAGGAACACTTCCTAAAATCAAATTAATAGCATGATCATGATCACAAATAGGTGGGAGGTCTTTGGGAGTCTCAAATACCTTGGAATGATTGTCCAAAACTTTTTGGAGATCTAGAGAAATGGATGATTTCGATGTGGGAACCTCTAGTGAACATAATTGTGAAATTATGACTTGTTATTCTTTCTTTAGAAGCTTAGTCATTCCATTAGAGCTTGTTATCTTTCCCGCTTTCCTTGTGATACCCCTTAATTCAACTTACTTTCCTTCTGAAGAGAATTTCATGAAAAGTTCTTGAAAATTAAAAGCTATTGTGCCCAAGGATTGTAGCCATTGGGCTCCTAGTACAACATCAACACCACTCATTGGAATGGAAAGCATTGGGCTATTCAATACATATTCTCGCATGGATAGCTTGATATTATGGCACTTTCCTGAGTAATTTATGGTTCCTCCAGTTGCAACCATCACTTGACACTCTGGTGTTGGATATAGGAAGCAATTCAATTCCTTGGTTGTCTTACAATGAATAAAATTATGGTTACTTCCTTAATCAATCAACACTATTGCCTTTTTCTTCTTTATATTCCCTTCTATCTTGATAGTTTGAGGAGTGGTAATTCCAGCCAATGCATTACAAGATATGGTCGGATTCATTTCTTCTTTCTCTAGGCTTTGTTCCTGGTGTATACCCTCTTCTTTTGACGTTTCTTGTTCCTTTTCTTCCTCCTCTTCACAATCCATGTAAAAAAATTTCTTCTCATCACACTTATGACCTTTAGTGTATTTTCTATCACAACTGGAACAAATCCCTTTTTTCTTTTTTCTTTCAATTGTTGTGGTGTCAACCTTGTAGATTTTGGATGGCTAGGGGCAGCAACACTTCCATCTTTATGATTGTGAGTGGTAGGCTTCCTTGTTGCCATAATTTTTCTTTCCATTTTTCTTGCCAACCTGAATGCCTTCTCTAATGAATCTGGTTCCCAAAGGTGAACCTCATGTTGGATGTTATCTTTTAAATTCCCTATGAACACAGCAATCCTATGCTCCTCTGGAATATATTTTACCCTTATATTCAATTTTTGGAAGTCCTTAATGTGCTCCATCATTGAACCGTTTTGTTTGAAATTTATCAATTGGCTAAAAAAAGTGTTTCTTTTTGTATCCTCATAATGTGCTACCATTTCATCTGTAAGAATAGCCCAAGTGACAATTTTTTTACGAGAGAAAATCCATCGATACCATACAAACTGATTTGGTTCCAAATATAAAGTAGCAATGCGTACCTTTTGTGTGTTTTTCACATTATGGAGATCTAAAAATTGCTCCATCTATAGTATCCATGTTTCGGTATCCTTGCCATCAAACTTCCTCATATCGATATTTGGATCATGTTCTTTGATCCAATGTTAGAGTCTATGAAATCATGATTAACATTTATTTTGTTCTCATCATGAGTTTCATTTACTACCATTTCGCCATTAGTAAACATTTCTTGTAGAAACTTTGTCAAATATGTCTTCAAATCTCCCATGCCTTTCTTTAAATCATCCATCTTAGCTTCCACGCCATCCATATTAGCTTCCATGCCATCCATATTAGCTTCCACATCATTCATAGTAGGTTCTACACCTTTCTTTAAACCATCCATCTTAGCTTCTATTACTTTTTGTGCGAGTGAAATTTGTTGCACTTGGTCTCGTAATTTTGATATACCATGTTTCATTTCTTCCTCTTCTTCATGAGTCATGCTAGAGCTTTCAGGTTTCTTACTATGTGTTTCCATTTTCATTATTCGAGGCATCAATTATCAATAATAATACTTCACTATGCCCTTTGAATTCCTTCAAACTAATTTTTCAAACCAAGCTTATGCAAAATTTAAAAAACTACACACCTTTTTTTCACTTTGTAAGAGATTGATATTTAATCTATTGTATCTCTGTAAATGTGGATCTCAAATATCTAAAATCGCACCCTATAGTAGCCCTTTGAGTCCTATTTCTAACTCTATAAGTTTTATCATGATTGGATTCTCCAAGGGATAGTTATGCCAAACCTCCCACGGTGACCTAATTATAGACTAGTTCAGTAGAGAAAACTTGTACGAAGTTCCACATGTCATTTTTTCGACCTTAGTATCTGAAATTGATACACAAAAAACTACAGGTTGTCCTATTTCTGAAACTTCTTACGAAATTTCAATTTGATGCTTAGAACAAAAGTTATAGCGATTTTCCCCAAGTCACATGTTTGGAATGTAATTCGGGAGTCTGCAAAAACTCTAACTTCCTCAGATCATATCTCTGAAAATATAGGGAGACAAGATTTGAAATTTGGACCTAAAGTTCAAAATTATTTCAGCTCAAGTGGGTTTTTCTTTTTAGCTTCTGAAATGTCACAGAAAAAATGTTATAGCAAAAATTCCACAATGACATGTTTGGAGCAACGAAACCCTAGAATCCAAAGCTCTGATATCAAATGTTATGAAACCAACTCACAAAAAGATAGAAAAGATAGATCAACGCCTTAGAAATAAGCCTCTTCGAGGGAGAAACCTCCTTTACATTACACAAAGGAACAATTCTTAGATGATTCAGATGACAAAACCTCCATTCTATATATAGGAGTCTAAGGGGTCACAATATAACCAAAGCTGACCTAACAATAATAATATAAAGGCGCAAAAATAACAATAGTGGGATTCTTTAGGGCACAATAATAAAAATATGGGGACAATAGAGACACAACAATAACAATAAGGGATACAACAACAATAGTAATAGGGGAATCACTAGTATTATTAGGACCTAACACCATCAAAGAAGAACATTCTTCTTCCATCAATCTCAAACTAGATGCACTAATTAGAACCATGGAGAGAATGGTTGACTGGATGATAAATTCAGATAGACCTCATGAGCAACAAGTTAGAAATCTGAACTTCAGAAACTAGCAGCAACCTCAGTACAAGATAAAACAAAGAGAGTAGAAAGCTTTTGAAGCATCGACATCTCAGCAACCAATTCAGACACCTTTGAAGTAGAATTATTCTCAAGAATAATTTGATGATGAAATAGACTCGATTGTCGAGGAAAATCACTTCTTTAGGGAAGATTACCATCCCATTTTCTTGACTGAAAATGAGAAGTATGTAGAGGAGATGGAGGATCCTAAGGATGAAGACTACATACTGGCAAATGACAATGCATTGGAAACTCAATCCGATGATTATCAAAGAGGATACTTAAATGCACTCAGCTCTCAACAGAAGCAATATTCCTTGAGAAATAGAGATGTCCCAATTACTCCCATTCATAAAATGACATCACAGTAGAAGGATACTCAACCAAAAATAAATCCCCAAGGAAATGAGAGCAAAGGTAAAGAGCTGGCAGCAGCTAGCCAAAGAAAAGTAAATCAAGCATCTACAAGTAATCCAAACAAAGACAATGATAGTCAGAAGAAGGATCAGACACCAAGAGATCTACCCAATAAAAGAGATATCATCCAAAAATAGGTAGACAAATCAATCTCATTCAATTTAGAAACTGAAATTTCAAAGTTGAAAGTGTCAATCCCTCTTACTGAACTTGTCAAAAATATCCATTGCAAGTTTGATATAGTTAAAATGTTGAAATTTGATCCTATGTCTAACATGGTTAATATTGAAGATGACCAGCCTGAATTAATTTTTGGTCTAGCCATAGATGGTCAGTCATGAGATAGTGATGTTCCTTCATTTTACCTGAGTTTAAGAATCCATTAGTTCATTCTTCATAACTCCATGCTTGACTCCAAAGCCTCCCATAATCTAATGTCCAAAGCCATCCTGGAAAGGTTGGGTCTAGATATAACTTGTGAGTACCATGACTTGTACTCTTTTGATTCATGTAAGGTCCGTTGTCTTGGTCTAATCAAAGATTTAGTAGTATCCCTGGACCAAATCTCGGCAAAGAATGTTTTAATGGATGTGGTGGTAGCTGACATACCACCACAGTTTGGGATGTTATTGTCAAGATCCTGGGGAGAGAAACTAAGAGGCACACTACAGTTAGACTCTCCTATGCCATCATCCTAGTTTCAGGCAATTGAGGAAGTTGTACCGAGAAACAAAAATGAAATTCATGATAACTAGCAAGGAGAAGCCCAACAATCCCCTATAAATGTTGTGCATATAGATTTAGTCATTTATTTTATATAATGATAGTGGATAGAACAATGTAGATAGTCAACTTGTGGAAATTAAAGATGTACTAGATATTTTCAATTGTATAAGGACAGTTTTAGATCAAGAAAAAGAAAAGCTGCCAAGTTCATCAGAACAGCCATTGTACAAGGCAGAGAAAGGCTCAAGACAGCCATCAGAGAAGGTAATGGAAAATTTGAAACAGTCTGAAGAGAAAGTTCAGAAAATTGACCTAAAACAGAAACAAGATGTACAGCCCTTGGAAGAGGAACATGGCCTTTGGACCATGGACTTTGACGGTGCTCTTGGGAAAGATGGAGTAGGTGTTGGCATTTGGATTCGAAGTACACATCATCAGCAAGGTAAGCTCCCTCAGAATGTTAGATAGTGCTCATACAAGTTAGATTTTGATTGCACTAACAATGAGGCAAAGTATGAAGTGTTGATCATAGGTTTAAAGATCTTGAAAAGGTTAGGTGCACGAAACATTTCGGTGTATGGTGATTTACAATTTGTGATCAAGCAAGTTAAAGGTGAATATCAAGCTCACCATCCATGAATGAAACAATATATAAATTTGGTTTTAGATATTCTTAGGATGTTTCATGAATACACACTTTTAGTTGTACCATGGAATCAGAATCTTAGGATAGATTCATTAGCTACAGCTGCAAGCAATTTCGAAATCCCCATTTTTTCGAACAAGAAGTTTGAGATTCATGTGAAGCATCGACCCTCTATTCATGAAAACTTGCAATATTGGCAAGTATTCTGGGATGAAAAGTAGGTGAATAACTTTCTTCAGAGTGAAGGAGAGTTTGAGAATTGTTCCATGGATGAAGTTTATGACAAGGATGATCAAGTCATTGAGGCAACCCAAGTTGATATATTACATCTAAAGGACAACAATATTCCGAAAGGTCTTGTACCTTTGGAAGACTTGTTTGATTAGCATGATGTAGCAAGGAAGCCTACATTAGTGCCTACTGAGAAAGGTGTGGAAGACGTGAACATTGGAAC
The DNA here is from genome assembly GCA_000404065.3 of Pinus taeda. Lineage (NCBI taxonomy): Eukaryota > Viridiplantae > Streptophyta > Pinopsida > Pinales > Pinaceae > Pinus > Pinus taeda. Next base: position 41,087 of record APFE030030913.1, on the reverse strand, counting down.
AACAGACAAACCAAAAATGATTAAGCTTTCAAAAACATTATCTTCTGAGGTAAAAGAAAAATATATTCATTTATTGTTTGAATTTTCTGATGTCTTTGCATGGGATTATGCAGACTTAAAGGAGTATGACAAGAAAATAATTCAGCATACCATCCCGATTAAGCCCAATCAAAATCCCTTTAGACAAAAGTTAAGAAGGATTAACCCAAGGTTGCTGCCATCCATAGAGAAAAAAATTAACAGACTTTTCAAGGCGGGCATCATCGTTCCCATCATATTTTCTTATTGGATATCAAATCTAGTCCCGACAAGAAAGAAGACTGGAGAAATTAGGCTCTGCGTAGACTTCATAAATTTAAATGAAGTATCTCTGAAAGATAATTATCTGCTTCCCAAAATGGACCATGTCCTTCAGAGAGTTGTTGGCGCTTCCCAGTTGTCACTCTTGGATGGCTACTCCAGTTACAATCAATTTTTAGTGCATGAAGATGATCAGAACAAGACAGCATTCACCACACCTTCAGGCATATTCAAATATGCAAAAAAACCATTTTGTCTTAAAAATGCAGGGACCACTTTTCAACGTGCCATGGGCATAGCCTTTTCGTATGAAAAAGATGTTTTCTTAATTGTATACTTAGATGATGTAACCGTATTTTCACATTCAGATGATGAACATTTGCATCATTTAAGAGTCATTTTTCATAAATGTAGAAAGTTCGGGATCTCTCTCAATCCAAAGAAAAGTTTGTTTGCTATGGAGGAAGGCAATCTTCTCGGTCACATCATTTCGAAGGACGACATCTGGATTGACCCTTCATGAGTAGAAGCCATTCAGCAAATTGGCTTCCCTCGCAGCAAGAAAGAAATCCAAGCATTCAATGGTAAGATGAATTTCTTACACAAATTTATTCCTAATTTGGTTGAACATCTTCGAGAAATGACCAGTATGTTGAAAAAGGATAATGAGGTGAAGTGGTCTGAAGAATCCTGCAAGTCTTTTCATGCGGTAAAGCTTGCCTTAACCACTGCCCCTGTTTTAATCATTCCTGATTACTCCGATGATTTTATTATATTTTCATTTGCTTCTGAGCATACCATGGTAGCAGTACTAATGAAAAAAAAGGGATAAAACCAAGCTGCAATAGAATTTTTCAGTCGCAACATCAAGGATGCAACCCTTAAGTACAACATCATTGAGAAATAGGCCTTGGGTTTGGTAATGGCAATCAAAGATTTCAGAGTTTAAATTTTACATTCGCATACTCTTGCTTATGTGCCTAATGCAGCGATAAAAGAAGTTCTTGTGCAGAATGACCCAGAAGGTAGGAGAGGTAGATGGATAGAGGAATTATTAGAATATGATCTTGAGATCAAGCCTACAAAATCTATCAAGGGTCAAGGCTTATCCAAACTCATGGCCGAGTCAAACCATCATGCTCTAGATATTAAACTTGTAGCAGCATTGTTCGACAATCAAGAAGAAGTTCATCTCATTCAGGTATCTAAAATCTTTCTATCATCCCCACGATATTCTAATATTATGTATGTGCATCAACATCTAAAACCCCCTTCAGGCATGTCTAAGGCTAAGAACAGGTCATTGAAGTTGAAGGCTTCCAAATATTGTATTATGGACAGTGCACTTAATTGGAAAGATCCTTGAGGTATGTTGCTAAACTGTTTGACTGAAGATGATTCCAAATAATTAATATATGACTTCTACAAAGGATATTGTGGGGGCCACTTGTAATGGAAGACCATGGCCAAAAAAGTACTGAGAGTGGGTTGCTATTGGCCTACACTATTTGCAGATATCTACAAGGCAGTGATGAGTTGTCATGAGTCTCAAGTTTTCCAAGGTAAAAGAAAGCTTCTTCCTTTGCCTCTACAACCTATATCAGTTAATGCACCTTTTCAGTAGTGGGGCCTATATTTCATAGGTGATATCAATCCATCATCATTCGCACAACACAAGTGGATACTGACAACTACATACTACTTTACTAAGTGGATCGAAGCGATCCCAACCAGGCAAGCAATAGATTTAGTTATCATTCAGTTTTTAGAAACTAATATCTTGTCCCGTTTTGGTTGTCCTAATAAGATTATCACAGACAACGCGGCAACATTCAAGTCCCAAAAGATGACTGAGTTTTGTGACAAATAAAACATTAAGTTGGGACATTCTACAACATACTATCCGCAAGGAAATGGTTTGGTGGAATCCTCCAATAAATCCTTAATTAACATCATCAAGAAAATGTTGGAGACCAACAAAAAGAAATAGCACCAAAAGCTAATAAATGCATTATGGGCAAATCGGGTGAGTAGTAAGAAATCTCTTGGGCTTTGTCCTTTTCAAAATGTGTATGGAGTAGATATTTTTTTTCCTTCATCATTAGCAATATCGGTCATGAAATTGTTACAAGAAGCGGGAAGTGAAGAGAATGATATTTAGCGTCGGATCAATCAAATGATTCACCTACAGCAGATACGGGATGAGGTATTTCAGAACATCTCTAATCCTCATGAGAGGATAAAGAGAATCTATGACCGGAAAATAAAGGAAGATGACTTCAAAATTGGATATGTGGTGATTTGTTGGGATGCTAGAAACTAAGACAAGGGTAAGCATGGTAAATTTCAAAACCTATGGAAAGACCCTTATCAGATTTCATCTTTCTGAGGACAAAATGATTTCTTTTTGGATGAGATGAATGGAGAACCATTCTTAGGAGGACTAGTTATTGGTAAGCTCCTAAAGAACAATCTTTTCTAAATTGTCCTAGTTTCATTGTACATATAATTTAATTTTCTGCAAGTGTGAAGTAGAATATCACTAGATTTCGGAGCCCGAAGTGAAGGCCATGGAGCTTCACTGATTTTTTTTCCATTTTCAGTATTCAGCCATCAGTTAAGTAAGTCAATTTTGAGTCAGTTTGAGTTATTTGAGTTGTCAGCGTTTACTCATGCATTTCAGCTTAAGTTTTGGACCGTATTGGCCCATAGGGTTATGCACTTGGTCTACGATGTTCTTGACACCTCCAAGCAGTTGCCATCCCCAAATAAGGCTGATGTTAGAGTCAGTATTTGCATACTGCCATCAGTGATCAAAACTCCTCTTTTATATCATATTAGTGTCCCATGTTGAAAATTTTTATCATTTCACCTAGGTCCTCATGCAAAAATTTACTCACTGATGGTAGCCCAAGTTAAAATCCCACTCTCCCTCAAAAAATCAATATTTGTTGGCCCACCTTCGTGTGTCTTCCTGAGAATAAATTCATTTTAAAAGCTCAGTTCATCATGTCTTGTGTCAGTAAAGTCTACATAAATTTTGGTCATTCAAGGTCCCATTAGGTCACTAGGTTTCATTCCTCCAAGGTCCAATAAAAACACCATTCACTGCATAAGGCCAGCAAAAGCATGAGAGCGAAAGAAATAATATCCCTTTTTCATTCAAAGAGGATTTGCAAACATGTAACTATGGTTGGCTAAGCTCTAATTTTCATTCCAAAAGTATAAGTTTTGTTTCAGATTGTAATTTTATTTCAAGAAGAGAGATGTAATAATTTTATTTATTTATGTAATTTTATGTTTATCATATGTAATAAGTCACTATTCTTAGTTGTTTACTCAAAATATATTGCCAATATCATCCAAGCAAAATTCAAAAGTAAAGATTGCCAAAACTAAAGTATCATCCACTTGCAAAGGAAAAAGTGAGAAAGGAAATTAGCAAAGAGGTCAAAAAATTGAAATGAAACATTAGAAAGTGGGTTTCAAATTTAAAAGATCAAATTCACTCAGCTATAAAGGACCTCTTCGCTTCAAACTCAGCTTCATTTGCCTCCTACCACTAATTGAGAAAATCCAAAGAGACCCTTTTTACAGTTCTGGGCGAAAATCAGCAGAACAGAGTAGACGTTGCGCGTTCTCTTCTGGCACTGTGTGTTTACCTGGTGATGTGCATTTCATTAAGGCATTGCACATTCCCTTAAGGTGATGCACACTCTCCATTGATGTTGTGTGTTTGTCCAAGAAGGCTACAGTCACCTCCTCACCTCCTCCAAAGTGCATTCAACCTCCAAACAAGTAAGTACCAGCTAAGGAATGTTTGTTTCTTCCACCTTACATCACTCCTAAAGAGTTTAAAGGTTTAATTGGATATTTGGTGTTTATCCTATATCTAAACCCTAGATCTTCCCCAAAACTACCCTCGCACTCTCAATTCCTTTATACACTCCCCTACACCTTCCTTCCTTTTCCCTAAACCTTTTTATCCCAAATACCCTCTAAACCCTTTGACCCGAAACCCTAAGTCCTAGGTGCAACAACTACCTAGAGTCCAAAACCCCCTACATTGCAACAATTTCCCACATCCCAAAAGCTATCATACTAATCCCTTATATCCTCCTCCATTACATATATCCCTTCACCCACCTCCTCCATATTTACCCTTCCCCGTTTCTTATTCCGAAGAAACCACATTCCAACTACCTTATACCTCCTAGGGTTTGATATTAAACACCATGGTAGAAGAGGAATATGAACCACACAGTGAGGAAGAGAAAACAGATAGAGAAGAAACAGAAGTCAAGAAAATACATAAAGGAGGCAAAATACATAGATTTGAGCCCACAGATCTTAGGGAACTCTTGGCATCTCCTATGACTATGACATCCTTGAAATGGCTAGGTTGTAATGATTTCTGTGAGAAAGTTTAGGCAGTCCAACACCATCCTCAGTTGACTAGGCTCTTCATCTCTAAACTCCAAGACATCCAAGTCACTCTAGCAGGTATCACTTTTACTTTATCTACTTCCATTATATTAGTTGCCATCGGAATCCCAGATGTTAGGGAGAAATGGTTTAAACAAGGTGATTTGTAGAGACATATGAAACCAAGGTATCAAAATGAAAGAAGGGGATATTTTCATTTTTCACACCTCCTTGATAGATATGCCCCAATGATGAAGATTATTATGAAATATTTTTCATGTGAAGGTAGATTTTCTAGGCTCTATTCTTATCACATCCAGCTTTTAATGCATTTCACTAGGGTAAAAATGCTCAATATACCCTACTATCTTTTCCGGAGTGTTGATAAGATGGCCTACATTGCCCAAAAGAAGAAGTATAAAGATCAAATGAAGAGTATCTTTCATCATTCCCTCATTAAAATCATAGTCCTTTATCATCTCAAGGAACTCAACATTGCATGGAGTACCTTCATAGCTAATCCTGTATTCACTCATTCATCTACTCATAATGTTCAAAGAATCCCTTCATCATATCATCCTTCCACCTCCATTCCTCCATCTTATCCCATAGATCATTCATCCTCATCTGATGAGTCAGCCTCACCATCGCCTCCATCATCACCATTCTATGATCATGTTCATTCATCTAACAGAGATGAAAGCAAATAGTAAGAGCACATTGAACACAGTGAGGTTATCAAGGCTAAACGGGCTGATTTAGGCACTTTGACACATGCTTATCAAAGAGGACATAGGAAAGTGTTTTCCCCATAGATTGTGGGAGGGGCCTTGCCTTCTTCATAAACAAAGCAGGTACAGAAGGGCAAGGAAAAGATGATAGAGACATAGATCTAGTAGCAGCAGGAGGACCTCCATGAGACAAAGTAGGATTTTGACTTAGTTGACCTAAGTGAGCATGATGACAGTGAGAGCACAAGCATTGTCATCAAATAAAAGGATGCACTCATCAGGGAGCTCCAGGTCAACTTGCAGAGGGAAAAATACATCATCTCATATTATAAGCAGGAAAACAAATAGTTTGAGACCAAACATGAGCTCATGGAGATTCAACTCATCAAGGTAAAGAGGGAGGCTAAAAAGGCTAAGGCTTTACTTGATGAAGCCTATGGAGAATATAGTGACCATCTGGAGGAACAGGTGCCAAGAAGAAGGCCAAGGACCATAGGCCTAAAAAGAGCATTGGAGATAGAAAAACAGAAAGAGGTTGAACTAGCTTATGAGCTCACCCTAAATGAACAATTTGCCAAAATTATCAATGAGAACCAAGAGAATTGGCCAGAGAGGGTGAACAACCATCTTGAAAATCTCTTATACAAGGCTAAAAGAGACACTGACATTCAGAGAAAGATGGCAAAGTATTATTTCCAAAGAAACCAAATAGCAAGGGAAAACCTCAAGGTTGTTAAGGCAAGAATTGAAGCCCTAACTCACCAATAAGAAAAGAAGAAGATTGATACACTTTCTGAGGTTTCACTACATGCCTAGCCCCACCAAACATCATCTCCTTGACCAATTTTTAAGACTCTTGGTTCAAATTTTGTAATATTGTATTTCTTGTCTTTTCTGAGGTAATTTCATATCAACTCCTTTGTCAAATGCGTGTTGTGCACTTTTTTGAGGCACTTTTTGGAGGAATGGAAGCCACCAGTGGATTTAGAAGGACCAACACATCTAGGAAAACCAAGTTTCCAGCCTTGGAATGTAAAACTTAAGCGTGAGAAAGGCAAAAAAACTACCTAAAAATCATGTTTCTGCCTCATTTTTGGACCAAGCGTTGCTCGTTTGAGTAGTCTTTGGAGAATGGAGTTTTGGAGGGTCAAATCAAGCCCATTTTGAAAACCAAGGGATTTTTTGGAAACTATACAGGATAAGCTTTCCAATGAGCTATCCTAAGCTCAAGTTTCTCACTAGGAATGTAGGAAAAAATGGGTTTGAAGATGGCTCTACGCGTTTGACAATGGCGTTATGTGTTTGACAGTTGGCCCAGTTTTTCACTGCTTCTCTCCAAATTTGATTTTTACTTATGGGAAATCAATGTTTTACTGATGTAATTGATGTGGTTTATGTAATTATTATGTTTTTACTGTTACCTAGGGTAAGTACATTAGGTAAATGGCCTCCATGACATGTAATGAATCAGTTCATTTAAGTTAGGGATGAGTCACTTTGACCACCCTACACTCTAGCTATCAGTTTAGTTTTTATTGTAACTACTCCTCCTCTCATGGATTCGACCCTTGAGGCTAGGATGAGTTGGTTTTTAGGCCTATATCATGTAATCTTTCAGTCATTCTACAGGTTGGACTCTACTGGATGTTGAACTAGTGTTTCAGATTTTGGCATGAAATATATTGGATGAGTTGCAACTATTTTGGTGGGATTCATGCGGCATTTATTTTGATTTTGTTTCCTCTTCAGTTACATATGTATGATTGTTTTTTACCTTTCATGATCCATTTCACTTCAAATATGTTTTATTTTCAAGGTGTGATAAGAAGAATTCATCTTCTATGCTCTATTTTGGGAAAATCATCATAAATTGTTTTATCTCTTCAGTTTAAAAAGAATTCATGGTTTTCATGATCTTTTTAGCACCTCAATAGTCTAAACCATTTTATCACTATACTACAAAGTGTTAAAGTAACTTTCCTACCTTGCCCCATCAGATGTCTACAATTTTGATTCTCTTTTGCCCTAACCTAGTTCACGTTTTGACCTAATTCACTCATCCAGTGACTACCCCAATCAAATCAAATCAAACAAACCCTGAGTTACTATATCTAACCTAAAACCCTAATATATCTAGCCCTCTTGGCTGTGATCCTTTGGAGATAGCCCTCTCCATCTTGGTAGGGCTAGCTATCAAGTCAAAATATTAGTCTGTGGTTACCTTAGTTGAACTCTTCGTCAACCTTGGAGATCCGGAGGAGTGATAACAGGGTGAACTTGGTCAAGTACTTTAGTATTGTGTCACCCTTCTCCATCTTTATTTTCCTGAGCTCGTCCTTTAGTGTCATCTTCTTGTGGTCATTGTTGTTCTGAAACAAGTCTATCAAGGCCTTCCACATTGCATATGGAGTCTCCTTCTTGTGGAGGTTTGAGACAATATGATCTTGAACTCCTTCTACTATGATCCTTCTTGCCTTTGCAACACATTTCCTCCACTCTGCCAGATCTTGAGCATCAATTGTTGGAGGCTTAGGAATATCTTCGTCTATGAATTCCTTAAGCATGTTTTATTCCAACACTACATCCATCATGTCCTTCCAAGAAATATAGTTCGAACTACCCTCAAGGGCATATTCAATTCTCAATCTATATAATGACATCCTGCTAGCTCTGAAGAATGACACTGCAAATTTGATTTCACCTACAAAAGACAAACTCAAATTCTCCTCTTTTAGAGTGATTTTTTCTCTAATACCATGTAGAAATTCCTTGTATATTGAAACTATTAATTTTAATTTACTAAAACAATAGAATTGCATTTACTTTACTCATTAGTGAAAACAACTAAATGATTGTGAAATCATGAAACATACAAGAGAAAGAATTCAATCAACACATTACACAATGATTTCCTAGGGAAATCCACAGCTAAAAAACCATGCTATCTTGCATTAGTCATAAAATATGAGAAGATTACAATGCTTGGCTCAAGCTCAAGCAACCTTTACACTATATCTATTTTTCTCACTGTTTCCTAGACAAGCTCAAGCCAATACTTAACCAAATTTTGGCTTTCCCAAATCCCTATTTCCTTGTGTTGTTTCCTTTGGACTTATCCCCCTATTAATTAGGGAAATTCCTCAATTGGAATTGTGCAATCCTCATAGGCCTTCCTTTGACTGCATGCACCACCTGTACAATTCGGATGATTATACAACTAATAATACATTGTCCACAAACTTTAATCTCAATTGGGTAATTCTCATAACTATATATATAGATATATAGACATGCATTAGTTATTTATGACTGAATCATCAATTAACTAGTTGAACACATGAAGTAACACCCCACTGTTTGACCTCTTATTAGTTCCTCCTTCAGTTGGAACTAGTTTAACTGAATTTAACTTAGTTAAACTGAATTAATTAATTACCACCCAAAATAAACTCAACCAGGGCTTCTATAATGTAGGAGACACTCTACATGACTCAAGTTATACTCTCAACTCAAATTAATTGATCCAACTAAGTCAATTTAACTTAGTTAAGTCATACAAGTTGTCTTGTGATGTGGAATTACAATTTTATTCCTAATTTAATTCAAGGGAAAAATTAAATCAGGATTTTCTTGTTTCAATTTCAACAAAGAACCGGTCTATTGTAGAAGCTTCTCATGCCATGCTCCATGATCAAAAGTTATCGAAGTTTATTTTGGGAGAAGCTACTAATGCATTTGTATATGTTTAAAACAAGGTGCCTCATCAAGCATTGGACAAAAGACTCCTGAAGAAGTTCACTGGTGTCAAGCCCAATGTTGGTCATCTATGTATATTTGGATTCCCTTTATATTTCCATGTACCAAAGGACAAAAGGAACACGTTGGAAGCCACAGGAAGAAAAGGTATGTTTGTTTAATATTGTGAAGATTTTAAAGAATTTATAATATATATACATGGTCAAAGGATGGTTGAAATTAGCAAGGATGTAACCTTAGATGATGTTTCCCTTGGGAAAGCAGGGGACCTTCCTCCACCTCTTCCTCCTAAGAAGAAGAATGATGATAGGGATATTTTAGAATGTCCTTTTGGTGCCTCAATCCAAGAGAGACATTGTTGATGATCGGATGGAGCCTATGGACCCCTTGGATTCTCCTCCATGTGATCCCCCTGCCAGGAAGAGGCCACTTTGGATTCGTGAAACATTATAGGATGTTGAAAGACACATTCTCGTAAGAAGGTATTTTAGAGAAAGAAAGAAGCCATGCAGGTTCCAAGGATATGTGGTAGCTATGAGCAATATGATTCAAGCTAAGCCTCACACATTTGAAGAAGTCGTGAAAGAACAAGTTTAGAAGGATTCCATGTCTGAAGAATACAAATAAATTATGAAGAATGAAGTATGGGATGTTGTGCCAAGATTTTAGGGAAAATATGTGGTGAATTCAAAATGGCTATTCAAGATTAAACACAAAGTCGATGGAAGTATTGAGAAATATAAGGCAAGGTTTGTGGCTCGAGGGTTTTCCAAAAAGAGGGAGAAGATTACGATGATATATTTGCTCCTGTGGCTCGATATACAACCAACTGTGTGACAGTTTCCCTTGTTGAAATTCAGGGATGGACCTTTCATCAAATCGATGTGAATACAACATTCCTTCATGACATGTTACAAGAAGAAGTGTATGTTGAACAACCACAAGGATTTGAAGTAGAGGATCGAAAGACACATATTTGTAGGTTGTAGAAGGCATTGTATCATTTGAAGCAATCCCCAAAGCATGGTACACCCACATAGATAGTTACCTGATGAAGCTTGTATTCACAAGAACCAATGTTGATCCCGACCTCTACTTCAAGGTAGCCCAAGGTATGACATTTATTTTGGTTTTATATGTTGATGATCTATTTATGACATGTAGTGAGCCCTTGATGATCGAGTGTAAGAGGGAGCTAGCCTTTGAATTCAAGGTGAAGAACCTTGGACTCATGCACTACTTCTTAGGCCTTGAGGTGTGGAAAAGGTGAGATCTTCCTTTAACAAGGAAAATATGTCATGAATTTGTTGGCGAGATTTGGAATGATGGAATGAAAGTCCTTAGCCACATCGATTGATCAAGGTGGATGTTGGTGGCCACCCACCTATCCCATTTGGACCCCCGCAGCTGTCTCTTTCAGTTTTTCAGTTTCCATAATTGTAGCACAATTTACTATTTTTAGCAGCTTTTTTGGGCCCTGAACTTCCGGAGCCGTTTTGAGGCCGTAAACGACATTTTTTGGGAAATCTAGGGGCAACATGGGTCCATGGACCGATGTTACCCTTCCCAAAGTGGTAGTTCTCGGATAGATCTTTCTAACGAGCTATCATACGTGTCAAACGGAGATCGTATGCCAAAGTTACGACCCCGGGAAATTGATGAACCAATTTACCCAAAACGGGGCCCACAATTTGGCGTTTCATCTTCTAAGGGTCGGTTTTGGAATGTGAAGGGTTTTCCATTGTTTCTCAATAATAAATAGGCCTTCCAGCCTCATTGTAACACAAGTTCAGAATAGTTCAGAGACATGTAGCCGCACATCTCTTCTCAGAGATAAGCTACCATCGTCCTAGCTGGTTTATTCCAATTCTGGTTGTAAGCATATTTCGGTATTTTCCATTAATGAAATGAAGTGTTATTTCCGCTGCATCTCTTTATTTATGGTTATTGCATCTCTGTATTTATGGTTATCTCTGTAATCTATTGTGTTCCTATTTAAATCCGGATCAACTTGGTATATAACGAACCTGTGTATATACGTGACTTCGTATATAGTGAACCTGTGTGTGTATACGACTTCGTATATAGTGAACCTGCATATGTACGCAACTTGGTATATAGTGAACCTGCATATATACTTTTCTTTCTTCATTCTTTGTAGTTTGATCATCAATTCTTTGCTACTAACCTGCTACACTATGATTTGTCATTTGTGTGAGTTGCCATCAAGGACAACACCTATATCATAACGCCAACAATCTCCCCCTTTGGACTTGATGGCAAATTTATCTTTCCATACTGAGAACTGTCATCTTAATGATTTGTCATTTTTCATTACATTTGAACTAATTCCTTTGGGCTACCCTGCATCCCATGTATTCTGTCACATCTGATATCTCTTGTGTATATTCATCTAGTTATATATTAGTGAGTTGTTCTGCTACAAGTGGGTTGCCATCAATACAACACATGCATCATAATGCCAACAATCTCCCCTTTTGGACTTGATGGCAACAACCATACCAAGTCACTCTCCCCCTTTGACATCAAGGGCGAAGGGCGGACCAAGATATTCTCTTCCTTGATATGCATTCCGCTGTCCATACTCCCCTTGAGTACGTGGTGAAATCTCTAATTGAGCTCTCCCTTTGTATATGACAAGGTGTACCAATCTGTCCATGCTCCCTCTGAGCATATGCTGAAATCTCTACTCTGTTGAAGTGTGGTGTTCATGCTCCCCTTGACTGTAAGCAAGGTCTGCAAAAATATGTTCTATAAGAAGAACATGACTCTATCATTAATGGCCTCATACATACATCCATCTCCCAACTAAGTGGGGATATACCAATATTGACTCATCCACCCAACCAAGTGGGGATACACTAGATACCACTTGTTTATACATAACTGAAATATTACATCATCCTTCCCATGCATAGTGGGGGTAAAAATTACATCATATGACCAAAAGAGATTCATCAAATGACTACAATAAATAGAGACAAACTATTACATCATGATTCTTGATATGACCTTTACATGAGACCAAACATCTAAATAAGACCATGATAATCATCAGCAACTATCATACACAATGTATGATCTACTCCATAAGCATCTGTCGACAACAACTAGACCAACAACCTGTATACGTCCATTAGTGTATAAGTCATCAACCTATAACAAGGTATGTCTACATATAGATATCAACTCATCCTTTTGAACAGAATTATGCAGATGACATACAACATCATTCACATTATATCATATGTGAAAAACACCATAGCCATATCATCAACATCAAGATCTACATGATCATATATATCATCCAAGTATCATCACTTGGGAAAATCTGCATCAATCAACATATGTAAGTATCAACCTATCATCATGTATCCAACAATGCAACTTTGAGTAATCATCCATGTATCCATCATACTGTATATAGCACTATGTATCTTGAGGTCAAGATCTTTTGTCAAGACTTCTTGATATCATCAACAACAACAATCCTCATCCATGTGAGCACCAAGAACTATAGGAATCCTGCATCATAACTGTATTATATGTCGACAACAGCATATGAGTGACTCATCATCAAGTAATGAAATTGTATATTCAAGCTTTGTACCTCTCCTTATCCTTATGAAGATCACCATGTAAGCACCATATATGCATCATCCGAGAATCAACCACAAATCTGATCTAAACACCAACTATGTAACCCCAAGAATCATATGAGATTTTGTCATGGAAAACTCATAACCATATCATAGCAAGATCTATCGTTTAGCCATATAATCATCATCACCAAGGACTACTAACCATAATGCCAACAATGCATTATTAAAAGCATATGCTCCACCTGAACTTGTGCCATCTTGTTTACTGTCAGATTTGATTATGCATATATCAACAAGAAGTATCAAGGCATCATGATCATCAAGTTAGGATCAAAACACTTCTAAACATCTTACAAATATCAATACATTCCCACAAATTATCAGTAGATTGTAACCATTACCAAACAGAGCAAATAATGAACTGAATCATATCAGACCCTTTTATTGAGCCTGTCCCACTGCTTTTCTAAAACTGACATATACATGACTGTGTAGAGTCTAACTCGCGTATATACGCGAATTCTCTTTATGAAACTTGTGTATGAGATTGAGAACACTAAAGGTTTACACTTTCAACTTCCTCTGAGTATGTTATGTATGTACATTGTGTTGTGCCACATCTTTCAAACTGTGCTTCCTTCTTCTTCCATATCTTCAAGTGCGATGATGTTTTCTCCTTTTGGTATGGTGCTCGTACTTTGTTCCTGCATTCCTTTGCTATATGTTCCAACTTGTTACATGCATAAAATCTTACATTTTTAATATTCCTTCTGTAGCAATAAACATCTTTGTGACCAAACATATTGCAAGAAAAACAATATCCCTTAAAGTACCTAGAACGTGATGATCTTTCTGTGTGATGGTATTGAACCATTCTACTTCTGCATCTGGCTGCAACATTTCCAATATTATGACATACATAACATTCAACATTATTCATTTGAGGAGTAAAATATTTTCTTTGAAGAATTTCTTTCCTTGGTTGTTGATGGGATTGACCTCTCATCTCCTTGTTGAGTATTTTAGATTGTGCATTAGAGTTCCTTGTCTTATTTTGTGAACTAGATTCACCTTCAACAGATTCATGAAAACCAAGACTAGTTTTGATAGCAGGAGACCTTTGACTACTAAGAATATCATCCAAGATCTTAGTACTATCTTCAAATTGTAAGAGCTTATCCTTTTCTTCTAAGTTATCTTTTAGAATATTTAACTCTACCTGATGTTGCTCCTCCTTTCCACGATACTGCTTCTTCATGTTTTCTTCAGCTTTTCTTCCTTCTTCCAACTAATGTCTTAATGCAAAAACTTCATTTTCTTATTTTTCAAGAGCTTAGAGTAGTTCATTATTATGCTTATTTGATTCTTCAAGATCTTCTTTTAGCAAGAGGATCGTAGCTTCAAGCCTTTCATAGCAACTGGATCTTTCTCTGAGTTTCTTGATTATTGTGCTCTTTTCATTTACTTCATTTCTTAACGATGTTACTTCATCTTGCAACTTGACATTGATCTTCCTTTTCCTTGAATAGCTTCCTTACCTTGTTTCCTTCCTCTAGTTGAGCTTTTAGATTGGTAACTTCTTCTTTGGAGACACATTCCCTTTTTTGCAATAGATCTTGTTGATCTCTAATTTTGTCTGTAAGCCTTTTAAATTCTGCCTCTATTTGATATCTTTCTTTCTCACCCATAATAGAAACTTTAGTTGTTTCACTATCACTTTCATCATCTTCAAATGGATGGAGAAATGTATCACTAGAGGATAACAAATTCATACCTGATAGTTCTTTTGCTTGTTCATCCTCATTCTGAAGTGATTCTAAATCTGAAGTGTTTCTTCCGCATATTCCTAATTGATTCTCCCACTGTCATAGTTCCTTTGAGATGTCTTCTTCTTTAGAGGTGCTTTCTTCTTAAGCTTCTTTCCCATTGTTCTACGGATCTCCTTCAAGCGATCAAGCTTCTACCAAAGGACCTGCTCTGATACCAATTGTTGGAAATAATACTGAGAGGGGGGGTGAATCAATATTATCAAATCAAACACTTTTTCATTTCCATACTTAGATTCATATACGCTACTTCAGTTAAGGGAACCCACGTGTACACGCAACTATGTCTAATGCAACTAGCATATATCTAGTAAACTTATGATTCAGTTAATCCGTTAAATATTGATCTTTAGTTAGTGCATCATATGAACAGTAAACAGGTGTAGTAAAATGGAACAGATCATCACACACAAGAAGCACACATGAACACCATGATGTAAGGTGGAAACCCAATGTGGGTGAAAACCACCTTCTGCAATTCATGTCTATCTTCTTTTAATAAGAAACTTTGTTTTACAATATTTTTGTACTAGTGCAGCCTTATACCAGTATGTAGGCTTCTACCTACAGAAGGTTACAACCTCCTCTCTTTCTCCAGCTTCTCCTGGAAGGGAGATACAACCCCCATAGCTCTTGTACTAGTTGATGTACTAGTACGTAGGTGATGACATACAGAAGGCTACAACCTTCTCTTTCTTCCAGGGACCACGTTTCATAAATTTTTAGACTAGATACTCTTGAAGCACAACACCATAATCTGAAGGCCACCTTTCATCCAATTTTCATACTAGACCCATCAATATCATTGAAGCACACAATCAATCAACACTAGCATAATCAATCTCTAAATCACCTACTACTGAATCACTGAAACCATGTCAACAAAATAAAGTCACCAGAACACAGAGCAGAACATAGAACTCTACAACAATGTTTAGATCTAACTGAATCATCAAAAATCATGCATTAGAGTACATACGCTACTTGGAAGAGCCAAACTAGCGTGTATACACAACTTCACCAAAGCGAACCAGCGTATATGTCATTAATTACTTACATATAACTTCGCTGCACTTCCTGACATCAGACATACCCAAATAATTACATATATAAGGATAATATGTGTGTTAGAAACTAGATATAGTCCATCAAATCACATAAAGTTAAGTCATTATGATCCTGATCCATTATTAGATCTCATCCATCAACACTGAAGCTAAACACAATCAACCAAACTGAATATGCAAAATACTGACACCAATAAATAGTCATCAGAACTCATCAACAACTAGAACCACCTGTAACTTCAAACCTCATAGCTCATATGGTATACGCTACTTAAATGTATCTAACCTGCGTATGTATGCACTTTTTCCATTGTCAACCATCGTATGCATCTGTAAATATTCATTCATGATTTGCAGCTATTCCAAACTTGAGTTATACCCATATCATAATATTTACAGAACATTACATGCGTCAGTATATAGATCTAGAATAAACATGATCAAACTGTATAGAGATGATTCATTCTAAGCCATTAGATCCTGATCTATCCTTAGATATTTTTCTCCATCAACTGTTGAGATTCCTCCTTAGCTCAGATCAAGCAAGGCATCATGAACCCATAACCTGCATACTGGATCTCATACTTCATCAGATATTCGAGACTTACTTCATGCCCTTGCCTAATGATCTTCTTCTCCTTTTATAGTCTTAGGCCTTACTCAATACCATGGTCCAAAACCATGTAGAGCCAATACCTTGGACCCAATACTTGGGGTCAATACCTCAGAGGAAATACCATGGACCAAATACCAAAATACCATGGACCAAATACCACAGACCCAAAACTTAGCTTTCTGACATGTACGTGCCTTTCCTTGTGCGAAAGTGCATGTGTATGATGTATGTGCCTTTGTATATAGTGAACCTGCATGTATACACTACTTGGTATATAGCGAACCTACTTTTATACACGACTTGGTATATAGTGAGCGTGGGTGTGTATACGACTTGGCATATAGTGAACCTACATATGTACGTGACTTGGTATATAGTGAACCTACATATGTACTTTTATTTCTTCATTCTTTATAGTCTAATCATCAATTCTTTGCTACTAACCTGCTACACTATGATCTGTCATTTGTGTGAGTTTGCATCAAGGACAACACCTATATCATAATGCCAACATGGTGTACAAATAGGTACTTACCCAATGAAAAAACCATAATTGCTCAAAATAGTTAAAAAAAAATTGTAACTTTTGAGTCCATTTTAAAGGCCTTGTGGATATCCTTGCCCAAGTCTTTGCACCCATTCTCTGGTGAAAATATGTTGGAAATATATCATAAGTTAACTTTTGAGAAAAGAGCACTTAATCCTATTCCTTGCAACCTTTCCGGGCAGGAAAAATCTAGTGACAACAACTCAAGACAGTCAATGGTAATCAACCTCTCAAATCTGACATTAGATGATAACCTGAAATCGCTGCTATGAAAAGGCCTAAATTTTGCTTTATATCCAGCCAAAATTCCTGTGAATGATATCATAAGCAACATTGAGGTCATCATCAAAAACATAGATCAAAATGTTGCAGAAGAAATAAGACAAGACATTGCCAAAATTCTCAGAAATGCCAGACCTCCTCCTAGCAACATCTCCAAAGAAGAACCCATAGCTTTAAACAACATCAAGAAAAACAAGGACATCATAATCTTAAAAGAAGACAAGGGAAATGCCACAGTTATTATGAATAGGACAGATTATGATATTAAGATGGAAGAACACCTTATCAAAAGTGGCTGCTATATACCCTAGCAACAAAATCCTTTGCCTAATTAGTAACAAAATCAAAAACTCCTCTCTTGATTCTACTATTAAGAACAGGTTAATACCCAATAACTCCATCATTCCTAGAATATATGGGGTGCCCAAAATCCATAAATCTGGAATTCCATTGAGACCCATTGTGAACACTATAGGTTCACCCACTTACTGGTTAGCAAAATACATGGCTAACAAACTTAGACCTTTATCTGGTAACACTCCCTCTTACATCAAATATTCCGCTTCTTTCATAAAATGGATTAAAAAGCTAGAGACTAGTGACAATGATCTTCTGGTTAGCTTTGACGTAGTGTCTCTCTATACTATGATTCCAGTAGATGAAGCCATATAAGTATTGAAGAAAATCACAAACCATGAAATTGTGGAACTAGTAGGCATTTGCCTTAAATCTTCATACTTCAGTTTCAAAGGTAAAATCTATGAGAAAACTCATGGAGTTGCCATGGGTTCTCCTTTATCACCTTTGATTGCCAACTTATACATGGAACATTTTGAACAAATGGCCCTTAAATATTTCCCCTTTACCCCTGATGAATGGAAAAGATATGTAGATGACATTTTCACTAAATGGAGCCATGGTCTAGATAAACTTAATGAATTTTTATCGCACATAAACAACCTCTCTACACACATTAAATTCACTATTGAGATTGAAAAAGGCAACCAACTCCCCTTCCTAGATGTCCTCCTTACCAAGAAAAAAGGCAAAATAAGCCACCAAGTCTTCAGGAAACAAACTCACACTGACAAATATCTTCACTCAAATTCCCACCACCATCCGAAGAAAAAATTAAGTGTCATCAAAACCCTAGCTGCTAGAGCTTCTAGAATCTTTGACCTTGAAAATTTAGAAGAAGAACTTAACCACCTCTACAAGGTCTTTATAAACAATGGCTATCAGAAAAACATTATCCAAAAAATTATTAAAAAATCCACAACCAATACCCAAAAAAGAAAAACTCTTGAAAACCCCAGAATCTCGTTACCCTATAGAAAAGGAACCACAGACAAAATTTCCAAAATTCTCACCAAGCATAACATCATGGTTGCCTTCACACCTCCTAACACCATTAAAAACATGCTAGATTCTGCTAGGAGTATACTCGGTTCCTTGCTCATGTGGCAAATTATACATAGGAGAAACAGGGAGATCCTTTGGCATAAGGTTAAAAGAACACATTAGTGATATTTCAAGAAACAGGTCAGAAAAATCAAGTCTGGCAAAGCATGCATGTTCTTCCTCACACTATATTTGCATGGAACAAGCAAAATTAATTCACAAGGAAGACCATTATTTAAAAAGAAGGGTGAAAGAGGCAATTGAAATCGAAAAATCCTCCAACAACATGAATAGAGACGATGAACTAAAATTAAGTAACACCTAGAAACCCTTATTAAATAAAATAAAAAAGCAATAAACACAGATTTACAAACATTCATTAAGAAAAAATAATAATAATAATAATAAAATCCTTTATTTTAAATTATATACATTAGTAACAATTAATATATACTAAGAATTTAATATATAACATAGATTTCAAATTAATAATATAATAATAATAATAATAATAATAATAAAATTAAAATAAAATAGTAAATAATAATTAATAGAAATAAAAATTACAAAAAATCTTCTTTAACTTTATTACGTTGTAGTAAACATTAATATTAACAAGACTTAATATATACATAATTAAAAAACTATTAAAATAAAAATAAAAAAGTAAAATTAATTAATAATAATAATATAATATAATCAATGTAAAATTACTTTTAAAAATAAATAATGAATAATAATATATTAATAAATACGTATATATAAATAAATATTATTATTCAGTTAATTTGTAAGCCGCAATTAAAAGAAGACATCAAATAATAAAAAATAAAAAAATTCATTAACTATTAATAGCTCATAATTTCACACTCTCTTCTCAAATAGAATCCCATTACCCTGATGAGGACTCAGTAAGCTGTCTGAAACGTTGTTTAAACTGTTCAGTTTTTCCACAAAAATAAAAATATTTTTTAATTATTCATGCCAGAAGGGAGTAGTATTCCCACTCATAGTCTGCCATAGCCTTCATTAATGTTTCCAGATTTTTCAAGACAAATCATATCAAATTTTATGTTCCATTTCAGGGTATGAGAGTGATGAGAAAGTGGATGAAGTAGTTCTAGATTTATGTCAACTTTTGGTTGAGAAAAGAAACCACAAATCTTGTTCAATTTCAATCAATTTTTATCTGAGTACATTCATAACCATTTTATTAAATTTGGAGTTGAAAAAACTTTTAAATATCAATCAGTACTGGTGTATTTATTTTCATGTATTATCATTCAAACAAATTCCCAATACAATTATAAACTTAAGATCTTCAAGGGACCAATGGTCTGTGATTCATTAGACGTCCTTGGTTAGAAGGAATTCTGAGGAATTTTCCTTCACTAATTTTGCGAACAAATTTCTTAAACTAAAGGTACATGTATGGCCATTTATAGTGAATTAGAGGTTAGAAGACAAAGAGGTGGAGAAATTATTGGGACAAATGAAGTTTAAATTGGGGGTTACTTGGCCACATGACCCCATTGGGAGAATTTCATCGATCAGAGTTTGGCAGAAATTAACACATTATTTTCATGTGTCTAAGCATGAGATAGAGAAGTTTCCTAATAAGGACATCTCGGAGGAAAGCACTTTGTAGGAAGTGATAGAAGAACAAACTATGGAGTAGTTAGTAAGACAAGAAATTTTGGTTACACCTCCAATGAAAGAAAAAAACTTAAGAGGACATATCAACGCTTATCATAGTTAGAAATGGAACAATTCAAAGTATACAAGAGAAATAAGACAAACAATATGGAGGGAGTGGTATTGGAAATTGTCTCGTCTGACATTTCTTCACCAACTACTATTGTTGTTTAAGGTGAGCCTATTTTAAGAATGCAAGAATTGGATCCAAAGATAGAAAAATATTCTCCTTATTGTTCTTCTAACCAAAACATATTTTCTGAGTTTTTGGAAATGAAGAAAAATAATGAGGCTTTGAAGGCAGTAGCGTATACCGAGTTTTGGAAGAAAACTTCTTCCACTAAAAATAGGTTGTTTTTAGCTCTTGATATTGAAAAATGTGAGCTTAAGCTAGAATTTATTGAAACTAAAGTTTATTCTCATAAAGTTGATGGATATTATAAGACTTTTGTTTTATTTTTTAATACTAAACAAATCCATCCTATAGATCTGATTGATTTGCATAAATGAATTGGTGATATTATGTATTTCTCTCTCACTAGTTCTGCTTCAAATGTATCAAAAGTGCATAACTCTTTGAATAATGGTATTATACAATTTAAAATGGAAAAGAATGTTTATCTAGTCAAGGATGTTAGGATAAAATCATTGGAAGACATTGTAATTAAATTAGGTTTGGATCCTAAAAATATGGATGCAACTCAAGAGATTGTTAAGAAGAAAAATGAAGATATCAAGCACTGAGAAGACAATTGAAGCTACCCACAACACAGAATACCCAAACACAATGAATTAGGAAATTAGAGAAGGACAAGGATGCTCTATTATCCTTTCTAAGCTAACAAAACTTGCAAATTCAGAAAATGCAAGAAATAATGGAAGGGTATTTAGAAGAGAAGGCCCAAACTAACAGTGTAGTAATTCTAGCAACATAAATAGGTTCCACAAAAGATATTACTACAAAAATACTATCATAGGAATTATATTCTCTTAACATAAAGGATGTTTAGATTGTCATATTGAAGGAAACATTGAATAGATTTGAGATGAAGAAAATTAAATTAGACAATGCCTTAGTCGAGGAACTAAAGAAAAATGTAAATTTAAAAAATAAATTAGAACAATATTTGAGTAGTTTTAATAGTATTCAATGTTTATCATAGGCCAAAGAACAAATTTGGATAGAAATTATGTCATTTGTGTATGATATTTTGTAGTATATGGAGATCGTTGTCAAACAAGAGGACAGAATCAAAGAAGTTATTAATGACATCAAAGTAAAATTGGGAAATAAACCTAGACAAGCAAGTCAAATAAAAAAATCTCTAAACACAAGGTTTAGAGAAGAACTTGAAGAACTAGGAATTGCAGACTTCTCATAAATCAGTTATTCAAACTAGAAAATTTATCATGAAGAAAAGTCTGATATTGAAGGCAAAGGAAAAGTGTGAAAATATTCAAGTACAAATAAAAAAATTCTATTCTGCAAGAGAAAGATATTCCATCTTTTAGGAATTCATATGGCCAGATGGTAACATAATACCAAAATGAAATATTGTTGTATAGAGAGGAAGGTGACAAGACAAATTTTGTTGGAATCAAGGGCGATATTAGCGGTCATAATATACTTGAAATGTTAGCTGATGACCTTTTAATTTGCTATGAAATCAAACACATGTTCATAGTAAATCCTTCTTTTGAGAAGTATGTTGATGCAAATGAATCATACAGAGAGATGATGGATCTTTCAAAAAATGAAGAATGGGAGTAATTTGTAAAACTCTTTCAATAAATTCAACTTATAATGCAACATATTAGCAACAGATCACAACTACTAAGAATTTTGACCAACAAGAACATAGCAGTTTCAAATTATTTGAACTTGAATGCAGAAATCAAGTGCAGTTGCAGACATTTTTGGAGTAGTTTTCTGAGCCATTTTCTATTTTTAGTCAAAAGTTGTTTAAACATTATCCGAAGCTTTGGATAAGTAATAGTTTGCATATAGATATTTTAAGAGATATGATATTTGTAAAGCACTCTATATATATATCTTATTTTTGAACAAGAAAGGGTTGATACCTGGAGAAAGTTTTTGTAATATTTTTGTAATACATTCAACTTCGATATAATCAAAGGCTTTTAGTTTTCATTCATGAAAAAATTTGTGTACTTGTGAGTTATTCTTGTAATTTCATAGTATTTTTCTGCATATATTTGAGAATGGTATAAGAGAATGGGAAGGGATGGATTGAGTATCAATCTCCCTGACTTCTCTCTACAAAATTTTGTCACAATTGATTTAGATTTTGAACAATCTGTTTGATTTACTACCTAGAAATCTCTAGATTGTTGCTTCTATGTTGTACTTTGATATATTTCTGTTGACTATAGAGGTTCATCTATACATTTTTTCTATTATTATATGATTAAATGTTCACGAAGAATGTTTAGCCTTATAAATTCCTCTCTATTCCTAACATTGATGCTTTGGCACAGTTCTTTAGCTGAGAACTATCGAGAAAGATACAACATGGGGGATCATAAAAACAAATTGATAAGCACAAACATAGGTAACAACAGATTGAGAAGCATATGTTGTAACAGTGGATGTTGTAACAATATATATTATAACAACAAATGCCATAACAACATGTCAATGTTAAATATGTTGAAAATCTTGTAATAGTTGATGTTGTAACATTCATTATTATTGAAAATGTTGAAACTACTATAAAATGTAATGCTATAACGACTACTATATTCAAACTACTGAAATAGTGACCATTACAACGGATGCTAGTATAGAAGATGTTGTAATAATGGATGTTGTAATAACAAATGTTGTAACAATTGAGGGGGTAGAAAGCCATTTCATCTTGCTTGTCAAAGCTTGAAAGTGGTCAGCCAACAATGTGTTTCTACCACCAACACTACACTAGCACTTGGGGAATCAAGAAAACAAATTGAGAAGCACAAACATAGGTAACAATGGGTTGAGAAGAAAATGATGTAATAGCAAATGTTGTAACAAGTGATGTCATAATAGCATGTCTATGTTAAATCTACAGAAAATAATGTAACAATTGATGTTGGAACACCCAATACTATTTAAAATGTTGTAATTGTTGTAAAAGTTGATGCTATAACAACTTCTATTATTGAAACTACTGAAACAATGATCATTACGGTGGATGTTGTAATAATAGATATTGTAACAATAGATGCTATAACAATTGAGGGCGTAGAAGCCCATTTCATGTTGCTTGTAAAAGCTTGAATGTGGCAAAGATGTAGTTTTGCCACCCAACACTACACCATCACTTGGGGGATGAAGAAAACAAATTGAGAAACACAAACGTAAGCAACAGCAGATCGAGAAGCAGATGTTGGAATAGTGTATGTTGTAACAACAAATGCCATAACAACATGTATTTTTTTGAATATGCTCAAAATGTTGTAACAACTGATGTTATAACACCCATTACTGTCAAAATTGTTGAAACTACTGTAAAAGTTGATGTTATAAAAACTGTTATTATTGAAATTACTAAAACAATGACCATTACAACAAATGTTGTACTAGCATATTGTTAGCACCAAATATTGATCATCTAGTCATTACCTACTAGATGGATCGAAGTACACCATGTAGGGCCAATTTTACCATAGTAAAATTGCTTTCACTATAAGAAATTACTTAATAAACCACATTTGTTAAGTTATTTATGGTTAAAGCCATGAAGAATAATTAAATAAATCATTATTTATTTAATTATCTTCTAGGAATAAGTAATTGAAACATATTTTAACTAATATTCCTTGTCATATTTGACCCAACCATGAGAAATAATTAGATAAATCATTATTTTTCATATTTTTCTCTAGAAATAATTAATTAATCATTATTTAGTTATTATTCCTTGTCAAATTTGACTAAATCCTCTAAGAATACTTTAAAAAATCATTATTTGTTTATTATTCCTTAACCACATTCCTTGAGATGACAAATAAATCATTTATTTATTTATTATTTCTAAATAAAAGTATTTAACCAATTTAAATATTTTTTCCCTCCAACCAAATATAATAAAATATTCCAAATGGTTAATTCTAGAATATGCTTGATAAAAATTTATTATTTTCCATTATTCGTGAACAGCCTAATATTTTGTTATAAATTGGAGGGTTTTACATCCATTCTTCAATTTTGATTATTTTCATTGTTTCACTCAATGTTGTAGCTCTTATTATTACCATTGTCGCTTTCCATTTCTTTCCATTCTTGAGTTCCCATTTGAGCTCTACACACATTTAGCTAGGTTTATACATTGTAGAGAGGAGAGACTCTACAAAGTTGAAGACATTAAGAATAGCCAAGAACCCATCCCATAGAGAGGAATTGGTAACATCATTTGTTCCCTTCACAGGTGTCACATAATAAAATCTATTATTCATATCTAGTTTTCATTGGGTCATTGGATTTATTTGTGCTTAATTCCTTATTCCATTTTGTTGTTTAACAATTTTTGTTGCATAGATCAGGACTTTGGCACATTTTGTTTCTATCATTTGCTACATATCCACATTGTTTGATAGCCATTTTTATTTTTGAGGTTGTTTGTCATCCGCAATCTAAAGTGGTCTCTTTTAGTACACCTTCAAGAAGAACTCTACACAACAGATGGCAGCTCCACTGTGTTTTCAATTCTCATTCAGAAACCTGGGTGACCTTCAGTTTTCAGCTTAGGGTTTTTCTTTTTTCAATCTCTTAATTTTGTTTACTAGCATTCTAACCCTAGATCAATCAAATTTCTAACTTCTGAAAGTATTCTAGTTATTTCAACAGGTGAGAGGAATCAACTGCACCAAAGATGGAAATTTTTTTGTGACTTGCTTCCCAATAACTGAGTAGCAGAAATCACACTTGTAAGCCCCAAACCTATGATCTGGAGGTTGAGAGTGCACTTTCTGGCCCAAAAAATGTGATCTCCCCTAAAGCAAGTCAATACCTGTGAATTTAGGGTTTTAGGGAATTTTTTTGATCATTTTTTAGGGTTTCCAAGAGCATTCTAATGGGTTGGTTGACCATTGTCTTAGCCCACTTAGGCCTTTATCTAATCTATTTTACTTGTTGAAGTGGAATTTATCCCCCTAGGGCTTCTAGTACACTTCCACCTTTGTCAAAGGAGCTCAACTGATTAAGAAGTCTAATTTTTTGTAGAGCTTTGAGCCATACATTTTATATATGTACATTTATTTTTCAGATCTATAATGATAGTTTGTTTCCATCCAAAGTTCCCTCTTGAACCTTGTTTGGTCATTTTCTTTAGGGTGCCACTATATTCCCTAAGTTCCACACCGATCACCCTATCTCTTGCAGCGATTTTCCTCACTAGTTTTTTGTTGTTTCTACACCACTTTCTAGCACCATAGTGTCATTTGATCCCAATCACACTGATGCTTGGATCAATTGGACATTTTATTGTGCTTTTCGTTGATTTCACCACCAACCAGAACATTTTTTGCAAAGCCAGTTTGGGTGGGGTTTAGATAGTTGATTTTTTGTTTTTAATTTCAGTTTATTTACAGTATTTAGCAATATTTTTCTTTTTCTTTTTTCAAACATGATCTAGGATTAATTAATAAACACACACATTTGCACACACAAGAGCACCTTAAGCGAAGGGCGCTTAGTTAACACTGCCAAGTCAAGACTTAACTTAATTAATTTGTCTCCCCAACAGTGACATAAATTTTGTTTATCTCCCTTCACCATTTTCGTGTCACTTGTGCCTGGAAACCTTTGTGCCACCAAGGCATTTATCGTGGAGACTCTTAGGTCTTCAACCCAGTTTCCACTTGGACATATAACCCCTTCCCGCAAGGTTCAAGTTATTCATCCCCCGAGTCCCCATGACAACTCTTCTTCTGGTTCATCTAATTCCTCATCTGATTTGAAGCCTCCTTCACCACATACTATCATCATGTCAAGACCCATTGTAGGTGTAGGAAACCAACCTAGTGGTGGCTCTCGTTCTATCTTGGTAGTCACATCTAGTAGAACCATTACAGGAACCATTTCGACAGCTCCTTTGCTCCCTTTTATGGCTCGATTATGCCTTATGAATTTAAACTAGTTGATAAATGACCCCATACACCACTATGCTAGTTGGCTAGCTATGCCAACTAAGCTTCCCTCAAACATTCCCAAGTTTGAGTTTAATTCTAGAGAGGACCCCACTATTCACGTTCGATCCTTCCATATATGGTGTTCATCTAACTCCATTACTGATGACTCCATTCGTCTTCAGTTGTTCCAACACATTCTCACTAGAGATGTTGCAAAGTGGTACATTGATCAACCCTCCGCTTCTCATTCGAATTTTGTGAAGCTTTCTGAAGCATTCCTTTCATATTTTTAGTTACCTCTCTGATATGACACCAGTACAGAGCTCTTAACCACATTTCGTCAGTCCTTTTCCACCTGTCTTTCCGACTATGTCCAAGAATGGCATAGAAGGGAGGAGCATGTGTCGTACTCCATCCTTCGAAGGCCATGTCTACCTCGATTGGTTTCTTAGGACTCTTTTAGCGCCCATTACCAAAGATGTCGCATCTCACTTTCCTCAGACTGAGGAAGAGGCTTTCTAGATTTCTCTAAGAAATGAATTGATTTATGCTCAATCTAGTTATGTTTATATGATCATACCAGACTGCCCTCCTCATGGTTGTGCCAATCCATAAGGAATCTCATGCCACCGATGGTATCGTTGGAGCTATTTCACATCCTTCACCATATACTTGGAAAAATTATGGATATCCATAGGGGGGCACCAATTCCTCCAACACATATCCCCCTCCTTCTAGCAATGCCTATTCAACCTGTCTACCAAACCGTTTCTCCTTCATCATCTTACACATATGCACCACTGAGCACTCCAGCCCTTCAGGAATTAGCTCCGCATCCTCCCATGCATCCTTAGCCCAAGCAGCCACCACCCTCTTAGGGTCAAGTGTATGCACAGCATAGTACGACCAATCCCTAAAATTCAGAGAAAAAGAATAAGGGGACATGGAACAAGGGTAACTAGGGTAACTAGGTTAATCAACCTAATCAACCTCAGGGGAACTAGCCTAACACCAACAACCATCAATAAGGAAACCAGTCCAAGCACAACAAGGTTGTTGTATGAACATTCCTTGTGCATTTTTTGGTGTACATGGCCATTATACTCATGAGTGTCCCCTCTTACCTCAGATGCGCCAAATTTGGGAAGCCAAAGCATGTTCTAGAGGTCAACCACCCATGCAGCAACAACCTCAGAATCCTGTGCCATCCCAAGCGGTCGTGCTTATGAATCCTTTCCCTTAGCAAGGATTTATTGTTACTCAACCTCAGCAAGGTCAAGAATCCCACCCTCCCTAACCTTTTGGTCCTCGTGACTACCATATTCTCATGATGAATTATGATGGGGTCAGTACCTCCAATATCAACTTGCAAACTTAGTCGCTTCAATATGACAAGCCATCTACTTTATCTGCCACTGACCCTAAAACCAAAGAGTCTATTGAGTCTCTTACGACATCAAATGGTCCTTTATAGATCCCTCAGCCCCAAGTTGAGTCAATTCTCAAGATCCCCAAAGGGTCGTTGCACCATAATGCGGCTTCTAACTGAGTTGCCCACACGTACAATATAGTAGAAAACTTTACGTAATCACTTGCCACCATGTCGATGCTCGAGGTCCTCCATTCATACCAAGATAAAAATAAATCTCTACCAAATTCTTTGGGAACAATAGATCCTTCAGATGATCGATTGATTTTCTTTCTTGTTTATCCATCAAGACATCCTCTATTACCATCATCCGTTGCTTTCTAGATACCAGTCCCAATCTGTAATGCCATCATCTCTCGATGCATTATTGATGAAGGTGCATCCATATGCATGAAGTCTACTACCATTTGGAAGAAATTCAAGTCACCTAAACTATCCCCATCCACCATCACTTTAAGTTCTTGGAATGGTCACCCCTCCCAGCCTCTCAACATGTATTGCAATTGTCCATTGACGCTTGCAAGAAAGATTGTTTATGTAGGCATTGAGGTTATCGATGCCCCTCTAGATTACAACATTCTATTCAGTTGTAGTTACAATTATTCCATGTCACTTGTCGCATCTGCGGTTTTTCGCAAGATGTGCTTCCCCCATGAAGGGGAGACTGTCAATATCGATCAGTTGACGTACTAGAAGTCGCCATCCATGACCTCCCCTGAGTCCATTATCTCATCAATGTCTGATAAGTAGTCTGCCACCCCTCTCACTCGAATTTCAATAGGATTCTACAAAGATCCCACCTTTTTGGGTGCTTACCCTAGTCCTCCCCCTCCCATCTCTGAGGTCATCTCATCAAGTGTTTGCATGTGACAAGCATCAGGGGCTACTCAAAAGTAGCCTGGTACCTCTAGGCAATAGTAATCTCCACAACACCCTATTGCTGTGACTTCAGTCGAGCCATTCAGATCCACCCCTCCAAGACCTCCTCCTTTTGTGGGTGCCTTTACCTTGTTCCCACCAAGAACTCTTCCTCCAGGTCATAACCATCTAGGAACCATTCCACTGGGACATTATTATGCAGGATAGATACCCTTCTTCTTTCCTCCTCCTTAAATATTTTTTATCCCTGTCATGGCTTCGTTGAGTCTCCCTAATATGACTTTGAGGATCCAAATCTAGTACATTGATCCTCCAACAAGCACTCCACCTGGTAAGCTCATACCATATCATGCTTTGAACCGAGTTCAATCGGTCCCTACAACCCTTTTCACTACTCCAGTTCCACCACAACCTTAATAGTAACCCTCTCCTGTTGTGAAAGCATCAAGATAGGGGGTCAAATCTAAGAAGAAGGAACCTAAGTACAAGGCTCCCCAAGCAATGCCAGCTACGCCTAAGCCTACAAAATCAACACCTCATTGTTCTTTGTGTGAATTCTTTTGGCATGCAACCCATAATTGTCCTGATCTCCCTCACCTCAAGTCCATAGCCAACGATATGTTTCATGAGTCTAAAATCCTGGTGGTCCATGTTACCTCACCTAACTCTAAAAAGAAACTTAAATCATTGAGCATGAATCACCCTTGTGCTTTGCTGGATAACTATGAACATTATACCCATCATTGTCCTCATCTCAATGAATTTCATGAATACCTTCACGCAGTTTGCGAGTTCGAGGCCACTCGTAGTGGGTCATGTAGTCCTCTTCTTGTGAGTTATTGTTCCACTCCTACACCAAAACAGGGGGACTTTAGTCCCACCATCATGATCCCTCCCCCTAATGTCAAGACGACACACTCCATGGTCCATATCCTTTACCTGTCATCATCCTTGAGATCATCGTAGGAAAACCTCTCTGAGGTTCCCGCGAACACTTTTGTCGAACCTACCTCATTGGAAACTTAGGCCTCAACATCGGTAGATCTTCAATCTACTAGCTCATCATCTTCCATTTCAGATGATGTGTACGTGAACCTTCTTTCGCAGGATGATGCACCAGGTACTATTAACACATCATGCTATCTATATTCCTCCCATCCACGCATATTCCATTTTGATGAGGACATCATGGAAGCCATGAATACCCTTGATTACCCTTGGGACGATATACACCATCCTGCATAATTCATCACATATTTGTGAACCTAGAAGTATTCCCCCCATATTACTAATGATGATTGACAATGTATCCGATACCAGGCCCCTCACTATCTTCTCATCGGCGATGACCTTTATCATCACGATGTTGATGGTATCCTTCGTCATTGTCTCACTCATCATTATGGCTAGGACCTTACATCATTAGTAAGGACTTGGATAAGCGGGCATATCTCCTAGAGGATTTTGAAGGCCAACTTCTTCCAAATCCTTGTAATGCACTCTACTTCAAGAAATTTTACCCATAGCATATCTCATTGATTTGCGTGTATTTATTTATGTCACACATTTAGGTAGGTTTCATCATCCCATTTTTTTTCCTTTTCACTTTTCAAATGGATCAGTCATCCAGACTTTATATCGGGTATGATGACAGTGCAATTAGCTTCTCTAGGAATCTAGCCTTGGTACATGGGCCATTTTCACACCCTTGCATACATTAGTCCATTCTAATGGTGTGTACATTGGATCTGCCACCAATAACTAGGCTAAATATGATGTACTGATAGGCTTGTTAGTTGATGCCCTTGTTCATTACATCCTTCATCTTCATGTTCGTTTAGATTCCTTGCTTCTTGTCATGCAATTTAATGGTGTGTATCATGTGCATAACCAAGTCCTATTTAGAAAATATCTATGAGCTAAGTTGTTGGTACATGAATTTGGAACCATTACATTCAGTCATGCTCCTAGGGCCCAAAATAACTATGTAGATACCATTACAAACAATATTGTATATTGGCATTTATCACATGTATACCAGAGAAGACAACCATAACCAAAAACAAATGGTGAACCTCAATCGTCATATAAAATATGCATAACCATATTATGTATCAACGTATAAAAATAAATGTGTTTGGATTCTACCACTCTAAATACATCCATTACGCCCATAGCATACTGGGTGGGGAATAGGCCCCTACATATCCTTATCATCCTTTTGAGGATCTCATGCCAAGTTGGGCAGAGATGCTTGAATCCCTTTTTGAAGCACTCGAAGCACAATCGTGCTCCACAAATGTCTCCTACTAGGGGGCATCATTCCCACCTTTGCATACCAGATCAATCTCCTCCATCACATATTCTTGCGGGAAGTATCCCATGCTTGGGGGCACGATGGTTTTCCCATCACCATATTCTCAATTTATTAACATAAGTCTCAGCCTAGATCCCACCGAATCTAGGTATGATTGATTATCCTATCATTCCTTGGATATTTTGTCATACCAGCCTCTCTGGCGAGCCATATTCGCATCACATATCATAGATGTTTGATACCATATCTTCAAATATTCTACTCTGTGTCATACCACCTTTACCACATAGTCCCCATGTTTGACCTAGTGGGTCAGGATGATTCTAGACCTCCCATAGTAGTTCATTCTCGTTTTCCACTTCCCTTAATTCTTCGCCAGGAACCATTGTTCCAAGAAGCATTAAGGCCATCTTTAGACAAGTAGGGCCACTTTCTTGAAATTCGCATCCCAATTCCAATGGTCATTTTGTATGCTACAATGTCCATAAGAATTAGGGCCTTTTCCTCCTCTCCAAATTCACCAAAGCCCAATGTGAAAATGAATTAAATTCAAGGGAAAACGATGTTTTATAGGAAAACCCCCAATTTTTCTGTTGCCCATTGTGACTAGATCATAGCTCCATTTGATGAATCATTAGCACCATTGGAAATATATCACCGAGTACTCTAATGGGTTTCTTTTAGTTTTTGTTAATTTGACACTTCACCACGAAGCCATTTTTTCCATGAAGCATCACTTTACCGCCTCTTAAAATCAAATTTATGCATATGCAATGCCTGTACTTTGGGGACCACCTTCCCTTATCGCTTTTTTTCTCACTTGTCAATTTTTTTCATAAGAAACCATCATTTTCTCATGTTTTCATGGTCCCCACCTGGCTTATTCTGTGTGGTAGCATCATCAAGTCACCCTTGTTCGGAGCATTTTTGATGAGTCACCTTTGTATCCATGGAGTCTATTTCACATCTCGTTGTATCATGTCACAATATTCCATCCTTATTTGAATACCACTCATCCTGTGTTTCTATTTTGGCCTTCAATCATACTGTCCACCATCCCCTTCGGAGTCGAGTAAGTCACTGTCAAGTGAACCATGCACTTTATGGTATAACAAGGGAAGTTGTTTGTTCGTACCTCAATCCCATTTTCCCCATTTTCCCTGGTGTCAATCCATCAATCACATTACTATTTTACCTCGTGCCTTAGATGAGGATCCTCATTGCCTCACCTATATCTGGTCCTATTATATCGACATTAGGACATCTATTCTAGAAAAATGACCTAGAGGGCGATGTATCTGGGTTCCAGCTTCCACTCTTGTTCAGTGCCTCAAATCAAGCAAAAGGAATCGTCATTTCCTTTTAACTTCGTCATTTCATGCTTGTGATTCATATACTTGATTTTCTAACAATTCATCATATTGTAGAGTGATCCCTGGGTGTGACTGAGATGTTTCATATCTCATGAGGGGGTGGCCCTTCAGGTATCCCCCCACATGATCGGATGACTTCATATTATGCTATAGCCTCAAATGCAGTTCCGTAGATTTTATGGGTTCGATTCATACCACTTGCAGCACTCATAGCATGCATGTATCCTTCATATGATCCATTCCGTTTTGCAGAGCCCTTTCCTTTTCACCAGGGCTTCTTTGTTGTTATACCCTCCTGCCCACCCATTTTTTGAGAGAAGGGCCATTATGTCTCATGTACTCACATGTTATTGTATTTAGTCTTGCCTCATGTTTTTCTAGGTGCATTATGTATATGGGATACATTGTATTATTTTCTGGCTCATTTATGTTAGCATGTCATGTACCATTCATCATGCACTTTATTCCTCAATTTGATTTTTCTGGGCACACTATTATTTTTTTACTGAGTTACCTCGATGGGTATAGGTATACCTCCCCCACCTCAGCAAGAACATGTACCACAACATAAAAGGAGACTTACATCAGTTAATTGGTCTTTCCCTGTCAATCACTATCCCCTTTCAATTCAACTCCATTTCTCTCTCTCTCTCTCTCTCTCTCTCTCTCTCTCTCTTACTCCCCTTCGGTGTCTAGTGATTGTTTCCTTACAACGTTCTTTGGTCATACGTTTTTATCCTAAAACTCATACGTTGAGGGGCAATCTGTTATCGCTAAAATATGATCATCTTGCCATTACCTACTAGATGGATAATTAAATAAATCCATGAAGAATATTTAAATAAATCATTAATTATTTATTTATCTTCTAAGAATAATAATTAAACCATTCTTTAACTAATACTCCTTGTCATATTTGACCCAGTCATGAGAAATAATTCGATAAATCATTATTTTTCTTATTTTTCTCTAGGAATAATTAATTAATCATTATTTAGTTATTGTTCCTTTTCAACTTTGACTAAATTCTCTAGGAATACTTAAACAAATCATTATTTGTTTATTATTCCTTAACCACGTTCCTTGAGTTGATAAATAAATCATTTATTTATTTATTATTTCTAAATAAAAGTATTTAACCAATTTAAATACTTTTTCCCTCCAACCAAATATAATAAAATATTCCAAATGATTAATTCTATAATTTGGTTAATTTTTTATTATTTTCCATTATTCAAGAATAACCTAATCTTTTGTTATAAATTGGAGGGTTTTACATCCATTCTTCACTTTTTATTATTTTCATTGTTGCACTCACTATTGTAGCTCTGGTTATTATCATTGTCGTTTTCTATTTCTTTTCATTCTTGAGTTCCCATTTGAGCTCTACACACATTTTGTTGGGTTTATACATTGTAGAGAGGAGAGACTCTACAGAGCTGAAGACATTGAGGATAGCCAAGAACCCATCCCACAGAGGGGGACTCGTAACATCATTTGCTCCCTTCACAGGTGTCACATAATAAAATATAGTCTTTATACATGGTTTCCATTGGGTCATTAGAGTTATTTGCGCTTAATTACTTCTTCCATTTTGTTGTTTAGTTATTCTCGTTGCATATATCAAGACTTTGGCAGGTTTTGTTTCTATCATTTGCTACAGATACACACTGTTTTACAACCAATTTTATGGTTGAAGTGGTTTGGAATCCATAGTATAAAGTGGTCTCTTTTTGTACACCTTCAAGAAGAAATATACACAATACATATGTTGTAACAATTGAGGGGATATAAATCCATTTCATCATGCTTATCAAAGCTTGAAAGTGGGCAGCTAAAGAGGTGTTTCTTGGTAACTTTTCATTTCTGTTAATACTCTTCTGAGACCTATGTGATAAGGTTGTTGGTTTCTTTCATTAAAATATTTATCAATGTTATGCAAATAGTTGAGATGCCTGTGAATTTTATCTAGAAAACCTTAATGAAGCACTTTGAAAACTCTATATCCAATTTTCTTTCATTTCCTGCTCTCTGCTATAGATCTAATGCATTGTATTTTGTTTATTCCTATGCTTTAAACCTTGAATTTATTTATGTTCTTTTATCCATACTACAACATTAATTTTAAACGATGTAATAACAAATAAGTAGGCCAGATGAATTTATTCATTAATTTCTCCAAAAACTAGTTTGCATTGCATCTAAAGGTATATCATCACCTACCCCACTTGTTTGAATGTTTTAGGATTAATAAGGGTATGATAGAGATGGAATAGTGAGCAAAGTTGTGTTGTAGCATAGAATTTGGGTGAAAATATGTTTTGAAAAATAACAAAGATGTGTACTAACCATACTCCCCATAGGACTAGAAAGGGAAGTGTCCTATATAGTTTTAAGTCCTTTCTTTAAGTTTGGGCCTTCAAAGTTCAAACAAGCTCCAACACAGGCCTACATCGTAAATGTTTCTATTCTAATAGTCATGTCCCTACATATCTTGTTAATTGATTCAATATATATATCACTCCAAAACAAATGTTTTAAACCTTAATGCACTCTTCATCTTACCATATGGAAATTAATTGCTAATATAAGTGCTAAGACTCAAGGTCATCCCTATGGCTAGCATTCATCGTCTCTTATTCTCTAGGGTTTACCTCACAAACTCTAAGTCTTCCTTTATTGCATCACAAAAGAACTAAGAAATCTCCATGACAAGTATATAGATGAAATAATGAGTATAGTGTAGACAAAGACATTCTCTTCCCTCTATACAAACTAGGGGAGTGAAGCCAACATTGGTAAAGTGGACTAATTACACAAGAAATTTAATTTGATGCAAAATATATGGTCTCCAAGCGAAGTGCTCTATCTCCAAGGTATACATGTCAATAGACCAATCCTCAGCTGATACACCTTCTAAGCATGGGTTGCAAGTGTCAATTACTCTTCATCACAGGGCTTCTTTATATCTAAGATGTTGGGTGCATCCCAACTTTGCCTAGATTTTGGCAAAGACTCAGATTTTTGTGGAAACAGAGTGTGCAGTGGAGCATGCAGCAAAGCACCCAGTAGAGGAGCAGAATGTGAAGTGGACCACGTAGTGGAGCACTTGCAATATACCGCACAGTATAATGGCATTAGAGTGGGTCAAAGCCCCTCCTTTTTGTAAAAGCATGTGATGTTGCAAAGGATAAAGGGTTTTTGGGCCATAGTTGCTTGTTTTATGGAGTTCATGGTATTTGGACCATGGTATTGTAATGATGTAACCCTATGATGTAATAACATATATAGAGTAAAATAATAAGAATAGAATCTTCAAATTGATCTTTATCAAGTGTTATGGTTGAATTATTGCCATATGTAGTTTTGCAGTGAAGGAGAGGCTTTGCAACTAAGTGTGTGGAGGCCTGAGTCTGCCACTGAGTGCGTAGGCCAAGAATTGTTTTTTGTATAAATATTCATTATATTAGCAATAGTTCTTTTGGAAGTAGCCCCACATTAGGGTGAACCACAATAATTTGGTGTCTTCATGTGTATATTTTCTTATTATCTATTTTAGAGTTGCAGTCATTACAATTGCATTTTATTTAAACGCAGTAATGGTTTATGGTTTTATATGGCATGTTTAAGTGATTAATGTAATGTGGCGAAGTGATTTATGAATGATAAGAATAAGAAAACATAATAATACCACATCTCCAAATCTTTCAAGGTTGTTAAACCTAGGTCTACATCCTCCCATAGTCACTTCGTGTGAAACTGCAATCCCCTTGTAGGTCATTGTTGAAAGGGCAAGTGATTGAGGCTTTTGTTGCTGTATTGTATAGATTGAACATGGGTCAGCCAAAAATGAGCTAACAAATGGTTCTATTTCCTGGACCAAGATCTATTTGAAGGATATATTCATGTGGCACTCGTCAAAGAAAGACATTCAAGACTAGAGAGAACTAAAAGAGCGATAATTTACGGATCAAGAAAGCATAAACCCTCGCCTGATAGCTAAAGCTTGGTTACAAAAGTATATTTTTATAGACCAATAATAATTTTCTTCACTTCATTTCTTGTTGAGCTGTACGAGTGGATATCGAGGTTGATCAAAAGAAAGGACTATTTTAAAGGTGAAGAACGTACGGTGTGGACTCGTGAACTGATACAATGTGTCAAGAGAAATAACAATAATATTTCAAGGGTTGTTGATTTCTAGATTGATAGCATCTTGGGGGGACTCATTACTAAGTTTGTTGTAGACTCGATCATGTCCTACAGTGAAGTGAAATGATGATTCTTCAAAGGACCATGAGGTAAGTATTTAAAATCTCTCGAACTTTGGATTAAGACGCTTCTGTGTGAAAAGGGAGTTTTACTGATGCAATCAGATTGCTAGTTTACTTATGTTTGGAAGAAGAGGGAATAAATAAGAGTAAGAGATTGAAACAATGTGAAGAGGAAAGAGATATAGAGTAGATACTATTATCACCTAGATTTTCCTCAAGCTGAAGAAGGCAAGCTTCTAGGGTAAGCACAAATGACTTAACCTCTTAGCTAGCCCTACAAGGTCGGGAGAGTGCTCTCTCCTTTAGGATCTCAGTAAAGGTGACTCGATCAGATAGGGATTTTAGGCTAGATATAGTAGCTCAAAAGGTTTTTATTGAATTTTTTGGCATTTGCTGGATCAGATGGAGCTAGGCAGTTTAGGTCTAGAAAATTAGGTCAAAATGCAGGGTGTTCTATGGGTCAAGGTAGGTATAGGCTTTATCACTTAAAATTAAGTGAGGTGAGGTGTCTAAGACTAGTGAGGAGCTGAGGAGGGCATGTGGCAATCATGGATCCTTCTCAAACAGCAGAAAGCATAGAATACTGAATGATTTCCCAAGGTAGAGCACTGCAAACAATGGATTCTAGATATATATCTATATATCATTCAATTAGAAGAAGTGAAATAAATGATGGCATACATAAAATATGTAAACAACCGATAACAAAATAAGAAACTATACTAAAACACCATACCACAGGGATCCCAAAAAAATAGTTGCAATTCCTATTAATTTCCTTACCAAACTGCTTACAATGGTGTACAATCAAGCTTGGAGAATCCAAGTGAGTCCAACCCCACCAAATTACCAAGAAAACACATAATATAGACATCTAAACTAATCATCCTAACCTTCAGGGGTTGAATCCATGAGAAGAGGGGTTGTTTCAACCATTTCCCAACAAAGAACTGGAATATAGGCAGTCAAACAACTTGCCTCTCAAAGAGGGGAAACTGATTCATTTGCCTCAAAACCACCTCTAACTAATGAATCTACCCTTTAACATTATTTTACCATTACATTTACATGCCATGTCATTAATTACATCAATGAAATCATCCATGAGGAGAGAGAAATCAAATTCACAGTCAAAACAGGCGAATTTTAGTTCCCCGAGCACAATGGCCCTAAGCACAGTGCCGCTTTCCACCTGATATTGGAGGTCTTTCCCTTAGCAAACCTTCACCCATGATAGCTCATTAGAAAGGTATTCAAGTCTAGTTTCTGGAACATATGGAAAATTTGAATTCGGAGGTCATTTTCCCCCTCAAAACTGGAATCTCCCAAGACTGCTTATGTGTGTCCAAAAAGAGGCAGGAATGTCATTTTTTGGTAGTTTTTTGAACTTTTGGTGGACCAGATCTGCTCCAAAACTTCTAAAAATTTCCAACATGCATTTCCTCATCATTCTGAATCCAAAAATTCCAACCTTTTCTCCATTGGATACTCCAGGAAAAAGTGTAGGAATTTACAAGGTAAGTTCCTCAGACAGAACACCAAAAGGACACTGCTCACAAACAGATCAGAGATCAATACACCAGTATTTTGACGTGGTTAAAAACCTCAAAGAGGGAAACAGTCCACGGCCTGTGCCAACGTGGCTACTATAGGCAATTTATTAATAAAAGAATGAAAATTTACATAAGCTTTCTCTCATGCACGGTTAACCTACAAATGACCCTCCAT
>APFE030030912.1:75672-148528 GCA_000404065.3 Pinus taeda | reverse complement strand
AGGAGAACACATCAATCCTACTACAATCGCCATGGAGAACACATCAATCCAAGCCGCCATGGAGAACACATCAATCCAGGCCTCACAGGAGAACACATCAATCCTGCTACAATCAGAGTGCGTACCACTGGTCCCAGACCAATCTCAGCTGACCCGAAGTCAGCTTCATAGTAAGTACCACTCCTACCACTGGTTGTCACAGAGAATCACAGTGGTATTCATCATGTGTACAAACAGTTCACTGAAGAGCTTCAGCAATTAGACTGCCTCACAGAAGACCATACTAGCCGCAATGTATTCTGCTTTGGTGGTGCTCAGAGTCACCGACGTCTGCTTCCTGCTCATCCAGGGTATCGAGGCAGATTCCAAAGAGAAAGAGCACTTAAAAGTGCTTTAGTGATCCTCCACACTGCCTGCCCATTCAGCATTCGAATAATAATGCAATTTCATCTTTCCGGCAATGTATCTCAATCCATGAGAGATTGTGCCCTGAAGATATCTCAGAAGATTCTTGGCACCAATCCAGTGAGGCTCAACCAAATATGAGCTCACCATGCTAACTGCAACGTATATGTCCGGACGGAGGTTCTCCAAGAACATCAACGCGAATGAGTTTATGAAACTCAGAGGCATTTCCCAAATCAGATCCGACATCACTACCATATAACTTCTTGAAAGTTAAGATCCTCGAGGTAGTCACAGGCTTGCAGCTTATCTTTCCACATTCAGAATCCAACTCCCTCTGTCCCCTATAAATGAGAGGGTTTGTACCTGTCAGACATAGGTGTCGGTACGAGAGGTCTATCATCCTCAACCTTCGAGTAAAGGTTTGGATCAGTTTCGCTCCTAGTGAATCTCAGCTGCATTAGACAGCTATCAATCCTCCCATACTACGCCCGAGGTGATTTGCTTCAAGCCATAGAGGGCTTTCTTCCACCTGTATATATGAGATTCCTGATTATGAGTCTCAAACTGCTCGAGTTGTTCCAAGCCTATGGACCTACTGCATGAGGGGAATGATCCCCTTATAATATTTTCCTTCGGTACATTTCAGACATGTACCTACATGCTCCTTTTTGAATTCAAGCATCCGAGTCACCATCTGACTCACAGACCTCCGGTGTTGAGTCAATGGACATGATCCCTAGTGGACTTCCTGCAACCTGATACAACCCTGAACTCAAAAACATCTTTGAAAGATCTATTTTCAAACACGTACCTTTCCATCGATAAATGCCACCCTATAAACTTCGACTTCCATTCCCGAGATGGACACCAGGTTCTTCTTGTGATCAGGTACATAAAAGAGATTCGGGGTTTCTTGCTTTCGTGGAGGAGTCGACCACTTCCTTGATGACTTGCATTACCAGTCATTCCTTTGATTATTGAAGATGTCCTAGGAATGATTGTTATCTTCATCAAGAGATGTGTCCCTTCCATTTGGACACTCCTTCGCATAACGGCCGAACTTATTTCAACAAGGCATCTGGCTTTCCTTCCACCCTTAGATCCGAACTTCTCAATGAAGGGATCATTAGTTGGGCCATCAGAAACTTCTGTTGCGCCATTCTGATAACATTCTCTGCTTTGACTTCACCCTAGGTGAATTATGAGGAACCCATTGATCCTTCTGTCTTGTCCCAACTGTCTTCGGTGATTGCTCTTTCACTCTTGCTTGGGCATTGTCTTCACCTCAGCTCTGGTACCATGTTAAGTTTAGGTATGTTCTATGGTAGAGCAATTTATTTAAATTTCACAGTTAGCAATCACATCAGCATTATGATAAACTGCAGATAGAACATAAATATAAAACGCAGAAGACAAGCCAAGACAAGAGGACACAAGATGTGGCGCGAGCCAGGGACAAACCCCACAATGTGTGGGGAAACCCTTTGATCAAATCTTCTTTTATCTTCAAAGTTCAGCAGAGAAAGAGAGAGAGTACATTTACAACAGAAGTCAACACTTTAACTTTCTATATCTATATGAGATCAGTTGAAGACATGTTGCTTCAACTGATTCTCCAAGGTGACTCCTTCACTTATCATAGTGCTGCATCTTGTCCACTTGTTGCACCTCTACATACTGCACCATGCTGCACTAATCATGACCATGCTATGCACTTCATGTTGCTGCCCCTGTCACTGATCTGCTCCAATCATTTAGCTGTTCTTTAACACGGATCTGCACCCAGTGTTGTACTCATTGCTGATCTGACCTCAATGCCTGCTACCTGTCACTTCTTGTTAAGTTATGCAACAATAAGTATATTAGCCTTAGCTGCTTGCTATGGCTTGCAGCCTAGCAAAGCAGCTAGGCTATACTTCCAGATTCCTAGATCCAAGATAGCAGCTTAGCCCTCTTCGTATCTCATCCAAGTTACTGTCATATACAGTCATATAACCATATGTGTCATATAACCATATGTCTCTAC
Source organism: Pinus taeda (assembly GCA_000404065.3). NCBI lineage: Eukaryota > Viridiplantae > Streptophyta > Pinopsida > Pinales > Pinaceae > Pinus > Pinus taeda. Next base: position 146,094 of record APFE030030912.1, on the reverse strand, counting down.
CATACGAACATTCATAACTGCTGCCATACGAATATTCATAACTGAATTCAAATCCATTGTGGTGTAATGCAATGCCAGATATCTCAGAGATCATTAGCGTGCCACTGTAATTCAACAGTCTTGGAGATATTCGAATCATAGACCCTGATCTAATTGCCAGATATGAGAACATTACTGCAGAGACGGCTCCCTTAACTACGGTTCCTTTCATACTTGTGACTGCAACTAGGTTTCCATGAACAACATATACTTCATGAACAACGTATTACTGTTTCCATAATCTGTGTGAGAATGACTTCATGAAAAGCGTGTTACTGTTTCCTTAATCTGCGTGAATGAATATTGACTGCGTTGAATTATATTATGGTTCCATACCCATACATATGACAACGTATCATGACTGCGTTCCAATATATATGTCTTATTTCCATATTGCATATTTATATTATCGTTCCATACCCATGATAGCGTTCTATTTCTGGACAACATATATATATATGTATATGTCCACGTATCTCACGTTGCCAGATCTAGGGTATGATAGCTTTTCATACAACCACGCTGCCACATCTAGAGTATGACAGCGTTCCATGACTGCTTTGTGTATATACTTGACTGCCTAGCGTATGACTGCCCAGCGTATAACCATGACTGCGTTGCACTTGCTGCGTCCTGATCATGAACAGCGTGTAGATATTACCACTGCATATGTTATTGCCTTCTCTTGGTGTCTCATTCCTCCAAAAACCCAAGACGTGGAGAGGAGGAGATCACTCAAGAGTTGTGTGCAAACGACATCAAATCCTCTTATATTTATACCAAAAACGAGGATGATGAATAGACACATCGGTTGGGCTTCTAGAGCCTACATAAGAGCTGGTCGGCTTGATAATAATTATATAAACAAAATAAATTCATATCTCCATAAATACTTATCGGAATCGGATGATCTTTGGATCAATCCTACACCTCTCAACGAGAGGGATCCAATAAAAATATCAGCTGCCATAAATAAGCCGACCCACATGGAGTTTGGCCCTAGTTGCCAATTTAACATTAGGGCTCTAGTAAGTCACTTGGAAGGCGCCTTGAATTGAGAAGTAATCCTAAATGTGTAACTTGGGGCCAGATAAAGCAAAACGAGACCTTATTAATGTATTAGAATCAAGTGAATATGTCATGGTCATTTTCTTAGTCTAGGAAGTCTTTTCTACTCTTGGTAATATGATGATATGATGAACAGTATAATAAATTAGCACAAACAGATCGTTGAAAAGGACAATTGGAAGGCCTTGCCATCTTGTAGTGGTCATGTATGGTGGAGGTGCAATAGGCACTCTTTACACCCACTTTAAAAAAAGGTATGTTGTGTTACTACTTATATTGCTTATGAGGGGTGACACCATCACACATTTCAAAACTTTGGGAGATGATATTGTTAGGAAGCCTTGGCTTTACTTGGAGATAGTGTTGCATTATTTGCCTCAAGCCCCCATTTGCAGCTCAGTATGGTAGAGATCTTGTAACGTAATGTCCAACATTTTGACTGGGTCAAATTGCTTAAAATCTAGGGCATAGCAATTAAGTGATTTCCCTTCTATTAATAATTGGTTGTGAGTGCTTTTTTCTTCTTTAGATTAGGATCTTCTTTAACTTAGCTTATTAGTGTTCTTCTTCATCAAACAACTACCAATGTATAAACCATAAAGACACAAGAGACACAAAATATAGGCTATCAACCAGGGCCAAAACCTCTCCTTCTTGAGAGGAAAACCCAGAACAAATTCTTCTTCTTATAGAGATTCCAATCGATGAATACCAAGGCCAAGACCCTAGACTTTTGTCCGACTCCAAGACCAAGTCACAAACCTCCTTGATGAGATCCTTCTTGAAACAAACTTGTAGCACTTTCCTCCTCCTATAGTCAACGCAAGTCAAACTGTCTACACTTATGAAATTTTCATTCTCTTCCACAGATCTACAACTTTCAGCCTATCTGTACCTCTGTAATTTACACGTGTGGGCTATTAGGAGGTATCTACCTTCTTCGCTTGACTAGGAGGTTCTATCTTGTAACTTCGGCTAGCATGTACGCTGGTATGGAAAACTTATTCTCATCTTCTTTGCTAACTGTGGAAACCTTACTTCAGAACCCTTAATATCAGACACACGTGTGAGGAGAAATAACCAGAACTCAGTGCCAAAACAACTCGTATTCTCCTTCTCCTTCCCATGTTGGTTGAGAGGCTTCTAGTCCTGTTTCACACAAATTTTTCTATACTTCAGATGTATGACTGAAAATCTTTGTGTAGAATGAAATCTGAGATGGCTATAAATAGTAGTTTCCCATCATAATTTTCCGACATGAGTATATGTGATCCGACATGTCCTTTGGAGAGTTTACATTATTTCTTTTTGAAGCCGACTTGAGGTAAGTGCTTGTGCTTGGTCTTTGGAGGGCTACTTGACATTTCCATTGACTCATATACAAATATAATATGCCCAAGAAGGGTCCTTCATACATGACAATGATTTTTATAACTAGATGACACAACCTAAAGGCTCACAATGGGAGCCATCACTAAAATAAAATTCCTTGCTCATGAAATCCATTACAATAATCATTTTATTTTTTTTTCATCAAATACATAAAATCACAATTACACATGTCATTGTGAGGACCAAACCTGGATACACTTTTCAACACTCCCTCTAACTAAGGAGGTATTCATAATGGTACTTGGTCATTCTCAATCTGAAGAATTTCTCAGAAGAAAAGTCAGATTGGTAACCCATCTGTTTAGCATCATATCAACCAACATTGTCACATAGCAAGGCCTTGAATAACAGCTCTATCTCTCCGCGGGATATGAGCACAATGCTATCGAGACCAATGATGTATTGACACTCTCAGCATTGTCTCTCTCGGAATATACCCCACATGGGTTCTCAAGGTGTGTTCCACCAGGACTATGCTTATCTTGGATTCCTAGTTCTCAGAGAATATCAATGCTCTACAACTACTCTTTTCTTGGATGCCCTATCTCATCCCCAAAGAGTATCAAATGCCAGATGTTTACCCAATCCTCCATTCTGTCTTCCCAAGTGAAGACAAGAATGATGTGATCATCTCTCCCTCTTAATTAGGGAGGACATATCTATTCTAATAAAGGAATGTACTCATTCCTACGGAAGGAATGTACCTAAGCTCCCTCTTGGCTTAGAAATTTCCAAGTTTCTTCCAAGTAAGAAACTTGTTTCCAGATTTCCTCTTAATTAGGGACCTATAGCAGCGCCTCAGGTGGAGATGATGGGACAATCAGTTGCTTGAAGAACTCCTCCTCACAATGTCATGAACTTCTTTCATTATCTAGGAGTCTTCATGTTTGGGACTTCTACGTAGGGTACCGAGCATCCATCACTTTCACCCATGAGTCAACCATGTTGTCGTTGGAAAGTGATCCATCAGCCCATATCTCGCCATCCTTCATGCCATGTTTACTTAAGGATCTTTCATCCAACTACATGTGCATTAGTGGTGGAAGACATCCATAGATCTTCCCTTGACAGCCTTACTGTTAATTTTAGGTATGTTTTATGCTTAGAGCAATTTATTTCAATTTTCACAATTAGCTCCATATCTTTTCCAGATTAGCAATCACATCAACATTAAAGTAAACTGTAGATAGAACATAAACAGAAATCGCAGAAGACAAGCCAAGACAAGAGGACACAAGATGTGGCGCTAGCCAGGGACAAACCCCAATGTGGGGAAACCCTTGATCAATTCTTCTTATATGTTCTTCAATAGTTCAGCACAGAGAGAGAGAGAGATAGTACGTTTACAATAGAAGTCAACACTTTGACTTATCTAGATAAGAGCATAGATCATTTATAAGAAGATGATACATGAGATCAGTTGAAAACATGATGCTTCAACTAATTCTCCAAGGTGACTCCTTCACCTATTGTTGTGTTGCATTTCGTCATCAGGCTGCACCCATCATCACTATGCTGCATTTCATCACACTTCATTAATTATGACTATACCCATCATTGTACTGCATTATGTGCCATTGTTGCACCATGTTGCCATCTTGACCTATGTGTTGGTTGCACCTTGCTTGCTTGTTATCCCTTGCTTGCTTCTTGTCCCTAGCGTGCTTGTTGTCCCTAGCATGCTTGTTGTTGCATGCTAGTTGTCCCTTGCATGCTAGCTGTAACACTGCATGCTTGGTGTATTTGCTGCTAAGTACCATACAAATGTTCCAATGTTAGTTAGTTGTCCCTTGCATGCTGCTCTCCTTCGGAGATAGATGCTCCGGCAATTTCGGCAGTTCTCGACAGTACTAGCAGTTCTGCCTGTTCCCAGTAGTTCCGGCAGTTTTGGTTGTTCCCGGTAGTTTTGGTAGTCCCGACAGTTCCAGCTTTTCCGACAGTTTCAACTTTTTTGGCATTTCCGGCTTTTTCGGCTTTTCCAACTTTTCTAGCAGTTTTGGCATTTCCGACTTTTCCGTCAGTTCTGGTTTTTCTGGCTTTTTCGACAGTTCCATCTTTTCTAGCACTCTAGCTTTTCCAACAATTTCAGCTTTTCCGGCAGTTTTGGCTTTTTCGGCATTTCCGGCTTTTCCGATAGTTTCGGCTTTTTCAGCATTTCCAACTTTTCCGGCTTTTCTAGCAGTTCCGACTTTTCCGACAGTTCCGACTTTTCCAGCATTTCCAACGTTTTTCGGCAGTTCCAACTTTTCCAGCTTTTCTGACAGTTCCAGCATTTCCAGCTTTTTCCGACTTTTCCGGTAGTTCGGGCTTTTCTGGCAGTGCTGACTTTCTTCCCTCTGGATCAGGGCAATGTTATTTCTTAGGATCTCTTCTCCTACTAAAACCCAAAGACAAGTAGAGAGAGGAAGAGATCCCAAGTGTGTTGAAATGACTTGAAGGCCACCTCTATTTATACTAAAACGTTGAGCACATGTGGGATTTATTTGGTTGCTGGCTGACCTTGATGACTTGTCTTATAGCACAAATAAATTCATAACTCCATGAATACTTATCGGAATCGGATGATCTTTAGATCCATTCTACACCTCTCGATGAGAGGGATCCAAGAAAAATATCAGCTGCCATAAATAAGATGACCCACATGGAGTTTGGTCCTAGTTGCCAATTTTAACACTCCCTCTCAACTAGGGAGAACTCCATCCATTGATCCATATGTCCGACTGTACTATCTCTGCCATCAATTCCCCGTACTGCTTTGATCTGTTGAGCTCTGCTTTGTTGAACTCTACTCTGCTTTGATCTACTGAGCTCTGCTCTGCTGAACCATGAAGAAGAAGAATTGATCAAGAATGTCTCATACCATTCTCTACTGACCCGAAGTCAGTTTCATCTAAAGGGAGTGTGTCACATCACTCGTACTAACCCAAAGTCAGTTTTATTGATCCCAGATCAATATCACAAGAGAGTGTCTCAAACCACTCATACTGATCCTAGATCAATGTCACAAGAGAGTGTCTCAAACCACTCATACTGATCCCAGATCAGTTTCATTGATCCCGATTCCCAGATCAATGTCACAAGAGAGTGTCTCAAACCACTCATACTGATCTCAAATCAGTTTCATTGGTCCCAGATCAATGGAGGTCATCCTAGCATAGGGAGTATGGTAGATACAGCGATGCATCCATCGATAGGACTACTATGGTCCCTATCCTCATTTCCCTGCTCATTGATCAGATGAGAGGTACTTCCCATTAGTCCCAGACTACATGGGTAGGATGCCTCAACAGGAGAACTAATCATCCTGTCCACAGGAGAGCGAATCATCCTGTCAGTGGATGTCACGGAGAACTAATCATCCTAGCCCACGGGAGAACTAATCATCCTATTCCATAGTTTCCACGGAGAACAAATTATCCTCGCCCACAGGAGAACTAATCATCCTGTTCCACAGTTGCCATGGGAAAACTAATCATCTCAGCCCACAGAAGAACTAATCATCATGTTCATAGCACACCACCAAGGGAGGGTGAGTCACCCTATGGTCGTATGTTGCTCCAGTAAGTACCCCAAGCCCCCTAGATTTCCTAGAGTTCATTGCATGCAACATGCAGGACCCTTATAAGAAGGTCTCTCAACGACTCCAAGTCGTTCGGGAAAGTCACAGATTTGACCTTTCCCTAGGGCTTTGACAAAAATTTTGTGACCTGTACATCAATCTCAATGCGATGGAGCCTCCTCGCTCATCGACTTACCATATTGCAGATAAGGCAGTATCTGATGTCTATCTGTTGGAGCAATCATCGAATATGGGATTCCTCAATAATTGAATCCTCCCTCTAGTTGTCACAGAGAATCACAGTTGTATTCATCATGTGTACAAACAACTCACTTAAGAGCTTCTGCAACCATGCAGCATCACACGCGATCATACTCATAGCTATGTATTCGGTCTCGATGGTGTATCTCAATCCATGAGAGATTGTGCCCTGAAGATATCTCAGAAGATTCTTGGCACCAATCCAGTGAGGCTCAACCAAATATGAGCTCACCATGCTAACTGCAAAACATATGTTCGGATGGAAGTTCACCAAGAACATCAATGCGAATGAGTTTATGAAACTCAAAGGCATTTCCCAAATCTGGTCCAACATCACTACCATATAACTTCTGAAAGTTAAGATCCACGAGGTAGTCACAGGCTTGCAATTTATCATTCCACATTCGGAATCCAACTCCCTCTTAATTCTGCAAATGAGAGGGTTTGCACCTATCAGAAATAGGTCGTCATCATAAGGTGCCGATATGAGAGGTCTATCATCCACAACCTTCGGGTAATGGTTTGGATCGGTTTCACTCCTAGTGAATCTCAACGTCATCAAACAGCTATCAATCCTCTCATATTATGTCCAAGGTGTTTTGCTTCAAGCCATAGAGGGCTTTCTTCCACTTGTATACATGAGATTCCCGATCATGAATCTGAAACTCCTCGGGTTGTTCCAAAGTTTTGGACCTGCTACATGAGGGGAATGGTCCCCTTATAAGATTTTCCTTTGATACATCTCAAACATGTACCTTCATGCTCTACTTGAATTCAGACATCCCTATCACCATTTGACTCACATCAGGTAGGGCCCCATAGGTAGACCTCTAGTGTTATAGATGTGATATGTCAATTGACATGATCCCTAATGGGCCATCCTGCAACTTGATACAAATTGCCAACCCTAAACCCATAAGAAAAAGCATCTTTGAAAATTATATTTTTTAACACGTACATTTCCATCGATGAATGCCACCCTGAAACTTTTGACTTCCATTTCCAAGATGGACACCAAGTTCTTCTTGCGATCAGGTACATAGAAGAGATTCTGTAAATGAATCGAGTTACTCTTATTCAATTGAGAGTTAACATTCCCTACACCCTTTCTAGGATAGGTGGCATCGGCTCCAAGTATAATCCCACGATTGTTTCCATCTCTACCAAATTAGAGAGTGCACCCATCTATCTGATGAAGTGCCTTGAAGCACTACAATCTGTAAGTCAGATTCCCAAAGAATCTAAAGGAGAGAGCCAATAAAAGATAACGCTTCTTTATCTTATCAGAGACAACATTTGATTCTTCATACCTAGGGTTCCTTGCTTTCTATGAAGAGTCTGCCATTTCCTTGATGACCTGCATTACCTATCATTCCTTTGATCATTGAAGATGTCCCTGGAATGATTGTTATCATCATCAAGTGATGTGTCCTTGCCATTCAGAAACTCCTTCGCATAATGGCCGAACTAGTTATCTGCCTTTCCTTCCACCCTGAGATTCAGCCTTACAATGAAGTGATCTTTAGGTAGGCCATATTCCGTTGCGCCATTCTGATAATATTCTCTGCTTCGACTTCACCCTTGGTGAATTTGAAGAGGGATGAGGAATCCACTAATCCTTTTGTCCTCTCCCAACTGTCTTCGGTGATTGCTCTTTCACTCTTGCTTGGGCATTGTCTTCACCTCAGTGCCGATACCATGTTAATTTTAGGTATGTTCTATGCTTAGAGAAATTTATTTCAATTTTCACAGTTAGCTCCATATCTTTTCGAGATTAGCAATCACATCAGCATTAAAGTAAACTGCAGATAGAACATAAACATAAATCGCAAAAGACAATCCAAGGCAAGAGGACACAAGATGTGGCACTAGCCAGGGATAAACCCCAATGTGGGGAAACCCTTGATCAATTCTTCTTATATGTTCTTCAATAGTTCAGCAGAGAGAAAGAGAGAGAGATAGTACGTTTACAACAGAAGTCAACACTTTGACTTATCTAGATAAGAGCATAGATCATCTCTAAGAAGATGATACATGAGATCAGTTGAAGACATGCTGCTTCAACTAATTCTTCAAGGTGACTCCTTCACCTATCGTTGTGTTGCATTTCGTCATCATGCTGCACCTCACTGCACTGCACCATGCTGCACCCATCATCACTATGCTGCATCTCATCACATTTCATTAATCATGACTGTATCCATCACTATACTGCATTATGTGCCATTGCTACACCATGTTGCCATCTTGACCTATGTGTTGGTTGCACCTTGCTTGCTTGTTGTCCCTTGCTTGCTTGTTGTCTCTAGCATGCTTGTTATCCCTAGCATGCTTGTTTTTGCATGCTTGTTGCTGCATGCTAGTTGTCCCTTGCATGCTAGCTATAACATTGCACACTTGGTGTATTTGCTGCTAAGTACCATACAACTGTTCCAATGTTAGTTAGATGTCCCTTGCATGCTACTCTCCTTCACAGACAGATGCTCTAGCTGTTTCAGCAGTTCCCGATAGTTTTGGCAGTTCCGGTTGTTCCCTGCAGTTCCAGCTTTTCCAGCAGTTATGGAAGTTCCAGCTTTTTTGGCTTTTTCGACAGTTTCGGCTTTTCCAGCTTTTCCAACAGTTCCATCTTTTCTGGTAGTTCTGACTTTTCCAACTTTTCTAGCAGTTCTGACTTTTCCGGCAGTTCCGAATTTTCCGACCTTTTCGAATTTTCCGGCAGTTCCGGCTCTTCCGACAGTTCCAATTTTCTTCCCTCTGGACCAGGGCAACATTATTCCTTAGGATCTCTCCTCCTACTAAAACCCAAAGACAAGTAGAGAGAGGAAGAGATCCCAAATGTGTTGAAATGACTTCAAGGCCACCTCTATTTATACTAAAACATTGAGCACATGTGGGGATTATTTGGTTGTTGTCCAACCTTGACGAATTGTCTTATAACGCAAATAAATTCAAAACTCCATAAATACTTATCGGAATCGGATGATCTTTAGATCAATCCTACACCTCTCGATGAGAGGGATCCAAGAAAAATATCAGCTGCCATAAATAAGGTGACCCACATGGAGTTTGGCCCTAGTTGCCAATTTTAACACCTACATAAACCCATCCAGATATTTGTTCAAAGATAAAGGAATGAACATTAAAATCAACATTACTTTTGTGATAGTCTTTCATCATGACATCTTCTAGTTTGCGTCAACGTCCTGCATACATATCGACACATCTCCCAAAGATGTATATATTTTTAAGGATCTCTTTCTTCTTTAGACTCTATCAGAGTATTCATATCTTCCATGGAGATATCCTAGTCAAATCTTCTTGGTCTTTCGGATGTTGATTGTCTTTACCATGGTTGCATATTTCATAATCTCTTCCTTCCTTTCTTCACACATTTCATTCCCAGGAGCTTCCAATAAGAGTTCTCAATTCCAGTCAACCACCTCATACTTGATATTAGGACATATTATGTTGATTTCATCTAGTGAACGTGTGACCCATGCATTCTTGCATCCCTTTGAGGGAGGAGATTCTTTATTTTGTTCATGCTCTTAAGATAGAGCATTGGTCCATGTGACTTGCAACCATATGACATGACTCTTCAATATAGCTTGTAAGTATACATAACTCTTTTTTCTTTGGGTCATCCAGGCTTCGTGCAACAACTTCCTTGATTGAAAGAGCTTCAATCCCTTGATTTGCTTCACTTTTATGTCATCATACCATCATCCTAGGAATTCCACAAGTTTGAAATTCTTGATGAAACACTTGCTTCCCCTCATGATCGATAAACCTTTCAATGAAGATTCCATTAGAGAATCTTGAGGATCTAAAGTATCCCCATCAGGAGATGTTTCCATTTGACAGATGTATGATGAACCTTGTACTAGACCTTTTCCCTTGTGTTTTCAATGAGATTCCCAAGAGCTACATCCTTGACTAATCGTCTTTCACGCTTCTCTATGATGATGTATCGAGCTCTTGCTTTCAATGCTTCTATGATGCCTTAATGTGTCGCATTATTTTACTTAGTGAATCATGATAGCTATATCTTACAATAGAAGACTTAGGAACTTGAAAAGAACTTATGCAAGGAAGAGTATTTCAGTAATAGAGATCTCTTACTTCCTCTTTCTTGGAGTTCTTCTTTTTAGCTTTCTCCACTTCCTCGGTGATGCGGGCTTCTTCTCTTCCTCTTTTTTTATTGTCCTCCTTGAGCTTAGGACAGTCTCTCCTATAATTCCCATATTATTGACACCCATAACATTGAATTTTCGCCATGTTCTTCTTTTTCTAAGGACCAAACTTTCCAAATTGTCCCTTTTTCTTGTCATTGTAGCATAAGCTTGATTTTGCTCACCTGCTCCCACATCAGATTTGGCCTTTAGTCTAGATTCTTCAACCTTGCACAGTGACCATAGATCCTGGAATGGAGTAGCTTCTTTCTCCCCGTAAATGCTTGAGGTAAAGTTACCCCGCTCCTTAGGTAGTGCATTTAATACAACTGTAGTCATTTCTCTATCAGACATGACTTCTCCCAGATCTTGTAGTGGATCCTAGATCTTAGACATCCTCATAAAGTATGAGGCTATTCCATCTTCCCTTGACATCTTCAGCTTGTAGAGTTCTTGCCTTAATGAGATGACTTCTCCAATAGTGCTTTCGGAATACAACTCTACTAGTTTGTCATAGATTTCTTTTGAAGTTTTGATTTTAGATACATATGGGATGTGGGGATCCTTGATGGATTTTATGAGAATCCTTTGAGCCCTAAATTCCCCTTTCATATACTTGGAAAGAGCTTGAGCATCTTCCTTTCTTGGTTTAGTGATAGAACCTTTGACATGTTCCATAACCTCATTTTCAATGAGATTCAGATTTGTCCCAACCAATTTGTTGTTTTCCTTGCAAAAAGACATTTTGACAGATTCAGATGTGGACAAAAATATACTTACTTGATAGATGCTCCTTCTTCTTGTTGCTTCCTTGATGTTGATGATGATATAGAAGATATAAAACTTTTCCTTGATGAAGGTAGTTTTCTTCAAGAATGATCCTTGATCCCACGAGAGTAAGATGACACCGCCTTTTGATCTAGCTTCCTTTGGATGAATAGTCTTCAAAACACTTAACTTGAGTAGATGTAGGGTTTTGGCCTTCTCCCTCTTGATGATGATCCCAATACTCCTTTGTAGACTTCTTTGATCTAGGGTTATGATGCTTCCTTTGACTTCAAGATGATCTTTTGTTTGATGCATTCCTTTGATCCTGGAGTGTCCTTTGATAAGATGCCCTTTCTTGACTTAGTCACCTCAGTTCTGATACCATGTTGAGGAATCTAGGGCATAGCAATTAAGTGATTTCTCTTCTATGAGTAACTCCTTGCGAGTGTTTTTTACTTTTTTAGATTAGGATCTTCTTTTACATAGGTTATTAGTGTTCTTCTTCATCAAACAACTACCAATGCATAAACCATAAAGTGACAAGAGACAAAAAATATAAGCTATCAGCTAGGGCCAAAACCTCTCCTTCTTGAGAGGAAAACTTGAACAAATTCTTCTTCTTATAGAGATTCCAATTGATGTACCAAGACCAAGACCCTAGACCTTTGTGGCACTCCAAGACCAAGTCAAAAACCTCCTTAATGAGATCCTTCTTGAAACAAACTTGTAACACTTTCCTCCTATAGTCAACGCAAGTCAAACTGTGTGAACACTTGAAATTTTCGCTCTCTTCCATAGATCTAAAGTTTTTGGCCTATTTGTACCTTTGTAATTTACACGTGGAATGTTAGGAGGTATCTACCTTCTTCACTTGACTAGGAGATTCTATCTTGTAACTTTGACCTACATGTATGTTGGTATGGAGAGCTTATTCTCGACTTCTTTGTTGACTATGGAAACCTTACTTCAGAACCCTTAATATCAGACACATGTGTGAGGAGAAATAACCAAAAAGTCGTACCAAAACAACTCGTATTCTCCTCCTCCCTATGCTGGTTGAGAGGCTTCTAGTCCTATTTCTCACACTTCCTGTTATACTTCAAATGTATGACCAAAAATCTTTGTGTAGAATGAAATTCGAGATGGCTATAAATGGTAGTTTCCCATCATAATGAGCCGACATGTCCTTTGACGCTGACTTGAGGGTAAGTGCTTGTGCTTGGTGATTGGAGGGCTACTTGGCATTTCCATTGACTCATATACAAATATAATATGCCCAAGAAGGGTCCTTCATACATGGCAATGACTTTTATAACTAGATGACACAACCTAAAGGATGATAGTGGGAGCCATCACTAAAATAATATTCATTTTCATGAAATCCATGAGACAAACATTACAATAGTAATTTTATTTTTCTTATTTTAATCAATTACATAAAATCACAATTACACATGTTATTATGAGGGCCAAACCTACTTACACTTTTCAATACAAATTACATTAAAAAATAATTATTATAATATTTATAATTGTAATGATAATTAATAACTAAACTAGTCTAAATTAACTGTGTATAAAACCTTGTTACCCAAAATATCATTGATTAAAATACCATAAACTTCACTTGAAAATGGTGTTGCACTACTTGCCTCAAGATAGGGTGTTTACTCAATGTGGTGAATACATATTTATAATAATATCCAAACATTTTAACCTATGTAAATAATAATAAAAATATTATAATCTTTATAATCTTAATTAATAAATAAACCAATTAAATTTATAAAACTTTATGGATACCATTAATTATAATCTTAATTTATTATAATATTATAATTCTAATTTATAATTAAACCAATTAATTTGTAAAACTCTATTAATACCATTAACCATAATCATAATGTCCAACCTATTAGACCAAGATACCATTCATCATTATATCCTCATTACCCCAAGATACCATAAATCATCATAATGTCCACCCTGATACACCAAGATACCATTAATCGTTATATCCTCATTACCCACCATAACTCATTGTATCCATGTAGTGGGCTTACTTGTCTTTTTGAAAGGCTTCATGTTTCTCCATTTTGCCGTTTGTACTACTGAGAATAGAAAAACATAAAAGTAAAAAACCTTTTAAATGTGGGATTGATTTTTACTTTTATATTAAAAGTCAAAAGAGCTGTGAATTCTCGGCGCGGATGAGTGCCCACGACTTTAAACGATCGCCTTTTTCTCACCAGGTTGCCCTTCTTTCGTTGAGGCTTATCAAATCATTATCCCCTACCTTTCCTCCATTAATTCACCTTTGTAACGATTGAGCTTTCCTCACATAGATCATTTATGAGACTTCAACTTGTAGGTCGTTGCCAAAACGCTCCCGGATGATGTAGGTCGAAGTATACAGATATTTACACTCTCAGAGTATAACCACTGAACTTTTGAGTATTTTTGCAATCGGCATAAATCCTGACTGCCCGAAGGCCATATGCGTCAAATTAGGGCACACAGGCTCTGAAAAGGTGCATATCTTCTTGTCCTACGAGGCGTGTAGGCCGTTAAATGCGAGCATTTTTGCTAATCGTGCTACGATTCAGAATTCCAGTAAAACAAATTGAATCGTTTTCAGGCATAAAGCCATGAAATGAATGTGTTTATCTCCTTTGAGCTTATGTGTATTCAACAAAATAATAAAAAAAAAACCTTTCAAACCATGATTTTATGCTCGACAGAAGCGTAAGTCAGTCTGGCAAGTCTCTGTTGTGGGATGTCTTCGCACGCGTGTTCTTGGTGGTACATTTAATTCATCGGAAACAAACATGAGGTAGTACATTTCAGTGCACATTAGCAAGGCCGGTTTTCAGGTTCGCAATACCTGCTTGGGGTTTTGCCGCCTCGAGCACGGTATCCTGCCTTATGGGAGAATTCAACACGCTCTTCAGTTTAACAGAAGCAGGAAAGCATGTCCATCGTGCCGTATTTCTCATTTTAGTCTATTTCACAGGTTTGTAAGAAGTGGAGGATGTGAATAATGGAGGAGTGGAGAAGGAAATAAGGGTAGAGTTTAAGTAACACCGACACGTTTCAAAAAATGGTGTAAAATATCCTTATTATGACATGCAAGTATTTATCTACATGATTTCTGGTTTAACTTTTGGATTTATTATTTTACTCTGAATCGTTTAAACTGTTTCATTTTCAGGCTTGCATGGTGGAAGATGATTTGACGTATAGTACTCTTGGGGAAGTATACGAAAATAGTTGTGCTAGTCGTGGTCGTGAATCTGACCACCCGATCATCTATTTCAAAGAGTGTTTGAATCCATATATTATTGGTCAGTTCCCACCTGAATCTGTTGCAAACTTGAAGCTGCAAATTTACAATGAGATAATTTCAGGATATGGTGATTTCAGAATATTTAGTGAGTACATGCAGAAAATTCTTCCAAGCTTTAGTCATCTGGCAGCATTCAGAAAACAATTTGCTGTTCAGTTAGCCTTGTCAGGCTTCATATCGTATATGTTACAAATTGGGGGGCGAACTCCGGACAAAACCCTGTTTGCTAAAAACACGGGAAAAATATTCCAAAATAACTTCAACTCTGGTAAGTTTTTTCACTGGATAGGAAATTTAAATAATAGGGATCCAATAGTACTTCTGAGTTTCTCTTAACTTCTTCTTTTGGACAGTGACTTGAACTCTGCTTGTTTTGTAGTTTACGATGCGAATGGAATGATAGAATTTAATGAGGCTGTGCCATTTAGGCTTACACGCAATTTGCAATATTTCTTGACACCTTCTGGTGTTGAAGGTCATTTTGTTTCTGCCATGTGCGCAGCTGCACAGTCCGTTGTTGCACCAAAGGTGAATGGACAAATATTTACAACTTTCTTATCTGAAATTGTCAATATATTAAATAGAGTTGTGCTTTAAGTGTGAATTATTGTTTGAAAATTGACTATCACTTTGCTATACGTTGAGATAATTTATTTGAAATTGTTTATCCTTTGCAAGCAGAGTCAGCATGTTCAGTATCATCTAGAAATGTTCTTCAGGGATGAGCTTTTGTCATGGTCCTCGAGAGGACCACTTGGGATGTCATCAGCACCAGCTGCAGCAGAGGATATAAGTCCTATAGAATTGAAGCAAAAAGTGACGACAAACGTTGAGCAGGTCATAGGCCGTATCAAAGGCATTGCTCCACAATGCTTCCCTGAAGAGGTGCTAAAAAAAAATGCAAACCTAACAGACATGCGATTATAGTTTTTTGTCAAACTAGTATTTTAAATTCGTGCAAATTTTCTTATTTTTATTACTATATAATTTCAGGACGAAGATGCGGCTGAACCACCACAATCTGTACAGCGGGGTGTCACACAACTGTTGGAGGCGGCCGTGGAAGCTAAAAACCTTTGTATGATGGATCCTACATGGCATCCATGGTTCTAATTGTTCTTTTATAATATCTGTATGACGTTTGTATATGGTTTAGTTTTCGGAAAAAATTTGGCAAATTTTAATACTTTGCAATATGCCAATTGTAAAATTTTTGGCAAATTTTTATAAAAATATTATTAATATAGATTTTTTTTTTTTTTTTTTTTTGTGACTATTTTTACAATAACACAATTTAATTTGTAAAATTTTAGCAAATTATTTTTAGAAAAACATGGAAATTAACCAATCTTTTTTTATAAAAAGATATAAAAAATTAATTCATTTGTGAATATTACTTTCTAAAAATTTCCTTAATTCAACTTACTCCAATAAATTATTTATTGAAAATTAAGTGATTATTTTTTCACTAAACCCATCCACTTGTAACTTTACAAAGTTGATTTTACTGCTATGTAAATTTTTCCATTCATTCTCTTGGAGACTATTGATTCTATTGCTATGTAAATTTTTCCATTCCGTTTTCTTTATTTATAGTTAGAGTTACTCATATTTAATAGGCTTGTCAAGTTGACTTGGCTGGTATGCACTTGCATGATTGAGGTAAGCTCAAGTCAAATGTCATAACCTTAGCAGATGGAAAGTGTTCATGCATCTCACCATTCTCCTTTGGAATGATCTCACAAATTACATCAAATATCTCAAAAGTTAGCACGGTTGTAACCCTTGGGGTTACAAAAATACGCTTCCAAGATATCTAAATATTAATCAGAAAACAGTTCCACAATCCATATAACTTTGGGCTACATATTGAAAGGGAGGAATGAACTTATTCTAAAATATGTTTGCATTGTGGGCTTGTCAAATTCTCCATGCAATAATGTTACTTTTAGGCAACAATGGTATGTTCTATGCTTTAGAGCAATTTTACTTCAATTTTTTTTAGCTTAGTATCAATATTCAAATGAGCAATCACATCAACATGATAGTAAAATGCAGATAGAACATAAACATAAACAGTAGAAGACAAGCCAAGACAAGAGGACACAAGATGTGGTACCAGCTAGGGACAAACCCCAATTTGGGGAAACTCTTGATCAAATCTTATTTTAGTTTTCAATAGTTCAGCGGAGAGAGAATACAATTTACAAATCTGATAATTTATAACAACAACAAAAGAGCCCTATTAGGGATGACTTCTCCAAGCGAGAGTAGATCATCCTTGATCTCAGTAATCTTCAAGAAATAGGATTCAATATCCTTGTCCTTGTCTTTCTGAATATCCTTCAACTTATTCTTGAGAAATGGAATTTGATTAGCATTACTAACCTTGAACATGTTGACCAACCTGTCGTAGATCTCCTTGGAGGTCTTCAATTCAGAGATGTAGGCCACCATATGCTTGTCAATGGAATCCCTGATAATCTTATTTGCTTTGACTTCAGCCCTATTGTACTTGGTTTTCGCAGCAGCTGGTGCATTTGAAGGAGGTTCGGGGATTTTACCCTACACATAGTCCATCACTTATTTTTCTTCGAAGGTCAAATCAAGAGACATATTCCATCCATGATAGTCAGATTTATCATGGAGCTTGTCTTTAGCCAGGAAGTAGGATGAGGAATCCATTGAACCTTTTGTCCTTGTCCAACTGTCTTTGGTGATTGCTCTTTCACTCTCACTTGGGCTTTGTCTTCACCTCACCTCTGATACCATGTTAATTTTAGGCAACAATGGTATGTTCTATGCTTTAGAGCAATTTTACTTCAATTTCTTTATTAGCCTAGTATCAATATTCAGGTTAGCAATCACATCAGCATGATAGTAAAATGCAGATAGAACATAAACATAAACAATGGAAGACAAGAGGACACAAGATGTGACACCAACCAAGTACAAACCCCAATGTGGGGAAACCATTGATCAAATCTTCTTTTAGTCTTCAATAGTTTAGCAGAGAGAGATAGTACAATTTACAAATATGATAATTTATAACAGCAACAAAAGAGCCTTAACCAGAAAAGTCAACACTAGTCAATAGGGCAGATTTGACCCATAGCAAATCGATCAACTTCAGTCAACTTCGGCCTCCAAACAACAAGATAAAACAACCCTCAAAACAATCAAATTCATCCCAGTCAAAGTTTGGTCAAATAGCGCACCTGCGATCAACCCTAGTTGCAGTCAACACTGGTCAACAGTCAACGTTTAGCCTCTATTTCTATGCCCAAAAATGTGGCATGCCCAAATAGAGATAGTCCTCACAAAAACACAGTCAAAGGAGGTCAACGCATGTTGGTGAATGCCTAGTCAAACTATCCCAAATTTTCACTCTCTTGAAATTTCGACCTCTTGAAATTTCGGCTTCCTAAAATTTTGGCCTTTTGAAATTTCGCTCTCCTGAAATTTCGGACGTGTGGAGAGAGAGAGGCCCAAAAATCTATACCCAATCAATGAGGAGAGAGAGGGAGAAGTGTGAAGATGAGTGTGTTCAAATGAGGCTAAGTCGCCTTCTATTTATATGCAACGTTGAGGATGAATAGATGTGATAGTTGGGCTTCTAAGCCTACATAAGTTTGTTGGTCGACCTTGACAATTTGACCATAATCAAAATAAATTCATCACTTCATTTGTACATGTCAGAATAGTATGATATTTCGATCAATCCTACACCTCTCAGAGAGAGGAATCCAAGAAAAATATCAGTTGTCATAAATACGATGACCCATGTGGAGTTTCGCCCTAGTTGCCAATTTTAACAAATAACCAATGCCAGGGCCTTGAGGCTTTTCCAGCTCATGTTTGGTTTACCAAGATTTGAGGCACTTGACAATTGAATCCCCTAGCTAGCCTTGTCTTATTCTTGTCAGAGAATCCACTTCCTTTCGGACCTGAATAATATAAACACAAGATAAGTAAGTGGCTTATAGTTCATCAACTCTTTATATAACAGGAATCTACTTGGTATCTTCTCTTTTCTCCTCAACAAAACGACCTACATAAAGCTTTTATTTAACGGCTAGCCATATGAAGATTTTAGATTTTAGAGGGGATTTAATGCCTTACGTGATTGTACAATGGGTGTGTACTAGACTAGTTCTATGTCTCACATTTTGGAACGTTACTTGGCTCCAATTTCTTTTCTTTTTTTTGGGTCATAACATGAAATCAAACTACGAATGGTAATTGACTCGATTAAAAGAAGTCAAATTATATTCAAGAAGAAATTATTTGCTTCCCAAACTAGTTAGCCAAGGATTAAACATAGCTAAAGGAGGATTGATTTGTTATGTTGAATGTCATAGTGAGACAAATTGACATTGCATCAAAGTTTTCTAAAGAGTGAATCCACGCTAATAACTAGTAATGGATATACACTCTACACATAGTTTGATTCTCTTTATCTTGCAATTGCTTGGCCTAAGGATTACATTTTGAGGTTTATAGGAGAAGTATGCACCATCGAAGAATATAAAAAAATGGTTTCAAATGTTTTTAACCCCACACTTGAATGAAGGCTACGTCAAAGACATAAGTCTTGAAACCAATAACGCAAGCATAGTATTTGAATGAACAACAATATTTTTACTAGCCAGAGTGTTATAATTACACTTATTGACATCGGTAGTGTTAGTAATTGGATTAAAAACAAAGAGGATTGCTTCCAATTATGGGGATTTAGTTGGGCATGCAAAAGAGAGGTCGGGTTGAGTTTCTTCCTAGAAAAAAATGCTAGTGCTTCATCTTAGATCACTCCTTCAAGATCAAGAATCAGGCTTAACATGTTTTCTAAAGTAAATTTTTCCATCACCATATATTTCACTAATATGCCTACCAAGTACAACAAGTCACAAAGCCTATAATGAATTCAACCTCAGCATTAGATCCATTGACTAGTGAAGGAATTAATCTTCTAAGAACTCAATAGAACAAAGCATCTATAAGTAACCAAAGCATCTATGTCATTGCAGAGATAAGACATGCTAGCCATTATAAGTAATCAACAAGGTATCCCATCACATAAATTAAGCACTCAACAACATATAGAGTTAGATGCCTAATTGTCATTGGGTTGCTAGCTAGTTGTTGTGTGTAGGTTATTCTAGACAATAATGTGCCATTGGTTGGCATATTGCATTCCTTACAACCATCACAATACTAGAGCCACAAAGTTTAATTATATAGAGGGTCCATGTTGGTGTATCAAGTGAGTTGTAAGTCCCTCATTAACAAATCGTGAACTATACCTTGGCTCCTAGGCTTCAATTCAATCCCTAATAAACATGTTTCAATGAAATCAACCTTAGGGTAAGTGAGCTCCATGCAAATAGAAATTGAATACTATTAATGTAATTTTGTTTCATTGATTTTTGTAGCGCTTTGTGTAGAATGTGTTGAAAAATGTAACAAGGTTCGGTCTTCATTTAATGTATCTAAGGCATCATGAAATGTACTTGTCAAAAGAATAAATAAAATAATTTTTATTATTGTAATAATGACTTATTAAATCATGGGTTTCATGCTTGGGTCATCATTATATTAGTCAAATTCCCCATTTTGGACTCCTAGGATTAATATTGAGTTTATAGAGTCATTGTATATTCAAAGAGACCCTTCTTGGGCTTTTGAATCATGTAAAAAGGTTTAGTATTGAGTCAAATATGATTTATGTATCCTCCACACCAAGTCGGCCTAGAAGAGATCAAGTCAGCCTAAGGACACCAATTCGACCTCCCTTGAAGCCTATAAATAGAAGCAAGTCGAATTCATTTGGAGCATCTCATCTCAAGCTAGTTCGATATCTCTAAGGAAGTTGGAGAAATGCAAAGTGGGTCTAAGGAAGCTAAATGAAGTGCGATTTTGGTGGAGACTAAGGAGAAGAATAAAATTGAACTGGTGGTGCTTCTCTCTCTCTATTTTGTGCCCTAGTTTGGGAGATCGAAGTCTTCCAAGTTTCATTGATGTTGGACGTTGCTGCATAGTCGAAATTGTTGGAAAAGAGGTCGAAGATCTGGGACGCTGACTTGGTGTGGAGGGAAGGTTTGGTCTTTGTCTAGGGTGAAGAGTCTCAAAGAATACTATTGAAAGGAAGATAATTTTCACTGGGTTTTCCCCTCAAGGAGAGTTTTTCCCTGGCATAGTGCCTACTTGTGTCTCTTCTTTTGTGATCTTCATACACACATAATATGGAAATTTCTTGATGAAAGATAAGATAATAAATAAGTAAAATAATCCAACATAACTCGCAATTAATTATCAAGAAAGGAGAATCAAACCTTAATTTATTTATATTGATTTTACAACAGAATGGATGGCAAGAAACTATGTGTTAGGTCAAATCTAAGGATCATTTATCAAAGTAATGTTTTCACTTATATATTAACAATGAATGTCAATGTGTATAAATCATCTTAATACTTTTTTTCCCCTTCCCATAAGCATAGTCTTTGTCTCCTTGGAAGGATTCATCTACATCCCATCCTTCAACAAAACAACAATTTTTAGATGATTTCCATTAACATTGATAATGATTTTATTATCAAAGCATTGTACATTTCATATATTCAACTCATTTATAGATACACATGGATTCTCCAAAACCACATACTTTCAAAATATTCACCAGTGATGAGTATTCCACAAATTGAAGATTTAGTTTCACCTAATATTTCACATCCCTTGATTCCAAGGGAATTGTATCAAAATAAGTACCACATACCATTTTTGGGATAAAAATGGGTTTGACCTCCCAATCAAACAATCGAATTAACTCGGTCTATCATTTTAATGACCCAACAACCATTACACAATCATCCATTAGTTCATTTGGGATGGTCAAATGTAGAGCCTATTTAATCTTTTCCTATTTTGGTTTCATAGTAGCATGACAAGGACATGTGGATGGGTTGAATTCTCTTTCAACAATTGTGTGTCTTAATAACCTAATTTCTCACTATCTTTTTTCTACTATCACTAAATAATCAAATTATGAGATACTAGTGTAAGGTTTAATACGATAATAGTTGAAAAAATTCCCTCGTCTACCAAGAATCAAATGTAATGTACATAAAACATTGATCATTGACAACTTAATACCTTTACATATAGAAAAATCTATTAATATTAGGTAAAAAATAGAGAAGTCACTTCCTTTGACTATAAGGACATCAACACAATTGGCATTAACAACAAAATAATGATGCATTGTGCCATAAAGGACATGTAGCATAATCAATGGCAATCAACCTATCAAACTCTAAGTAGTCTATCAAGAGCAAAGTAGATTTAGTGTAATGTCAACGTAACACTACCAAGACCAATGATTAACAACCAATTCACAAACTTATCCATGGAGTGTGCATGATGTAGCAATTACGGAAATTACCATATTCCAATCAATGCTCCCCCCGCCACAAAATTGGACCATATCCTTGAACACACTATAACATCACTAATTTCATAGTACAATCAATGAGAACCATCCTACAAAACTAAAGGCCCTTTAACCAAAGTAGTATGCTAATAAGACCAAGAACAACTACATCTTGTATACACATCATTTGAGAAGAATTTTTTTTTTTTTTTTTTTTTTGACAAAGGGTTTTAGGAGAGCATCATTTACCCATTTGTCAACTTCATTGCATAAATATTAAGGAAAATTGGGAGGGGGGTTCAACCAAAGGATTTTGAGAGGTTTTTATCAATCTCTATTAAAATTAGAGGTATTCTTTGATACTCCATGAAAGTAGGTTCTATGGCATTGGTTGATTAAGTTGAGAGGTCATGCCAATACCATTGTTGTATTCAACTTGTTTTATAAGGAACATCCTTAGTCATTTAAATGGAAACAATAATGCTCAATCTAGAAACCAAATACACAACATGCCTAACCACATATTTTCAATATACCAACTTAAATAATGTAGCCTTGGTTCTAATCCACTTAACCATAAAACAATGAACCTACAACACTATTTAGATGTGTTCATGCCAATCATATGATTTTAACTAATCCCTACTCCAAGATTTTATTAATTGCTTTGAGAATTCTATTGGAATATGAATAATATGGTGTACTCTTATGGTGTTGTATCATGAACTCCCATGTTAGAGATGTTATAGTATGATTCAAAAAATGCTTATCTAGTCACTAGTGTACTTCTAGGATAACCAAATTAGGTAAAAATATTGTTAAAAATAAGGTGCATTGTTTTCTGTAAGTTTTTTTGGCATTTTATATTAAAATTTAGTTGCAATTGTTTTAGTTCTTATAACCCTTTGACATTTACATGCTAACATAGGAACATTAACAATATCAATGGGAGATTAAAGGCTAGGGTATTACAATGCCCTCCTCCTTATAGGAACATCATCCTCAATGTTCACACCATTTTAGGTGTCATTATTAGAAAAATTACGCCATCACACGTCTTTTTTAGAAACACACCATTCCAAGTGCATTTTGTTCACTAGAACAATCGACATATTACTTATTCTCAACTACACCAACATCACTACTCTTGCATATTAACAACATTTTTCATGTCCTTTTCCTTTCCCACTATTTCAAAAATGGCATTTGTCTTGAAATTTTGGCTATTTTTAGAGTAATGGCATTCCATATAGTATCTACATAAAAAAAACCAAGAAATCATGTGTTAAAACCATTTTCATATACAACCAGTAATTTTTTTTTTCCTCCATAAGCAATCTCAATTTCCACAAAGCAAACATGCCTTTCAACATATAATATTTTCAATTCATTACTTATTTACATGGTTGTCCTTCGTTTCACAAGACTTCCATGGGATCAAGTTTATCTCATTGCTTGCATTAGACACATTCGTGATCCCAATGAGCACATCACATAAATTTTCATAGAAGTTCTATTCAAGTGTCCTCTTCCTTGCAGTCACATACTTTTCAAGTTTAGGTAATTCCCTTCTTTACTACACAATCATTTGGGTGATAAACCTAGGCGAGTTTTCTTGCATAGGAAGATCAAAGAGACTTGGAGTATTATATCCAACACATGCCTCTAGCTTGTTCACAACATAATTTACATGTCATTGTTAATGGAAATCAAGGCATATCATAGGGTTCCAATGTCACTACAATTGCCTTGTTCATGGGCTTTCTACTTCATATTCGTTATGTATCTTCCCTGGATAGACTCTTCATCTCACATGAGACTCTTTTCATAAAGTTGGGTTCTTTGTAGGTGATAATATTCTTAAAAACTCGATCATGAGCTTACATTTCATGCCATACCCGATGCATTCTATTTGCAATATGCATTTTTCACTCAACCAAACAATGTTAGTTTCTCATGCCTTAAATATTTTCGAGATAAGGTTACAACAACTACTAAATTGGTTTCAAACCCATCACATAGTCATTCATTCAATCCTTCCAACTCCATACCATATAATTGCAAGGAAACATTTGTTTTTTTAAATAAATACATATCATCATAATCATTCGAAATAAATCATAGAGAAATCAGACTTTTCATGACAAGAAATCAAATTAAGGCTGAGAGTTTCATGTCCAATATCCATGTTGAGACATCCATCTTAAAATTTATTAGCAAACGCCTTTCCCACTCTACTTTATGTGGGGGCAAAGGATTCACACCACTCACTTTAATAATCAATAACTTTTTAAATTTCTTAATCATTACTTCCCATGAAATAGTCATATTAATGCTAGTGCCACACAAGCATGCATGCATTCAATACATTCATCACATATATACCAAATGCATTAATATCTCATGTTGAGAGCTTCATACCTCTATCATACTCTATTGATTATTTGATAAACATGCATTCACATATCCTTCCATCCCCTTAATGCATTATCAAACATGAATTTATTTGACTTGAGTGTCACTCACTTATATGGTTGTTGTCCATCATGGAAACTACAAATTTCTAAGATTTTACCAAATATTGTGTTAGAAGCATCCTTCCTTAATCATACCGCACTTGGGTAATAATATCAATGTAATATATGCACTCAAGTGAAAACATTAAAAAAAAAAAATTGATACAAACTCATTATAAAGGAATTCTTACCCAATTCCTTCAACTTACCAATTGTTGTAGCATGACTAATTTTCATACCTTCATGGTTGTCATCATCATTTATACTCACTTGATGTTTTCTTAAGGAGTCCACTTGGATCATTCTTTATGCTTCCTTGAGAAGTATTCTCTTGTCATTCTCCTTAAACTAATTTTGATGGATGAAGGCACTTCTTTTGCCTCAAATCTCGCCTTTGAGAAGTGGCCTTTAATATCAAACTCTAGAGAACAATTTGCATATTTTCTTAATGCACAATTTCATCACATATCAACTGTTAGTCAACCAATTAAATAAAACGTGGGCTACAACTTTTCTAGATTAGTAGCTTATTCATTATATTTATATGCACCCATTCATTCATTTTCAACATTCATTAGAGAACTTTTTAGGTCTAAAATGGGCCTCCTAAGAAAAAAGTACAACCAAAATAAACTTTGTAAGAATCAATAGGATTCAAGACGATGATGTCAACCATGGGGGATGATTCACCATTTTTGGGGAAAAAAGTAAAAATTAATAAAATAATAAATTAATAAAACTATTTTTTCAACTTGTATTTTCAACTTATCTCCCTAAGGTTTTACTCAAATTTCGAGCGAGAGTACTCGTTGGATGCAAAATTTAATTCTTCATCCAATGAGTACCCATGTTGCATACTATCAATGGACCCTGCTACACGAAAAATGAGAAACACATGAAAAACGTGATTGCAATAACGTTTTTCATGTATTTCTCATTTTTCGTGTAGCAGGGTCCTTCGAAAGTATGCAACATGGGTACTCCTTGGATGAGGAATAAAATTTTGCATCCAACGAGTGTTCCCACTCAAAATTTGAGTAAACCCATAGGGAAATAAGTTGAAAATGAGAGTTGAAAAAAGTAGTTTTCTCTTTTTCCCCTCTAAAATCTAATGATGTAATCTAATTTTATTTTTATTATTTCCACTATTATTTTATAATTTCCTTAAGTGACCCATTTTCGACCTCAAAATTCCCCTAATGTTTATTGGTGTTTTCATGCATCAACAATTAATAAAGGATTCTTAAGTGAAGACTACTTCACAATTCAAGAATTTGTTTATTTTTAATCTTTTATTTCTTAATTATATACTTATCAACCCAAAATATTTCTTAACGACCTTAGCAAACCTGCCCCCTTGCACTCACGGGGATTCAAGTAGCATTAATATACATTATATAAATATCATTATCTCAAGTTCCTCTCATAGACAGGATAGCACTAGCATGTCCATGTTGTCCATCCATTAATTAGCATAAAGTTTCACAACCTATCATTATCTTTCTTTTAAATCTCTATGTATATTATAAATCATTGCCACTGCTCCCTCATTAAACTCACCATCAAAGGTAAGTGGCTTTGCCTTTCTTAATTCCTCGGGTAAGGAAATCTTTGAATGCCTTTCCTTCCTTTTCTTATGAACACTTGACCTTGTTGCATGGATAGACAACTTGTTGGAACTATTTTTCTCCTCATCAAAGGCATCCATTGAGGTTTAATTGCTAGATGTATCTCTTTTAGCACTCACGTGCCTCTTCCTTGAAAATATTTCCCATGTATTGTTAGTATTGTCCCATATTTTTGAATTTTTAATGATCTTAGCACCTTCTTTGACTGATGTCTATCTATATTCTTGGTAATTGGCCTATGTTGCAATTATAATTGTATGTTGGTAGATTATACATTAGCATTATGATTGATCTGATCTTGCTTCTATTAAGATCTAATGAGCCTCTGATTATTAGCTTTGTAACTCTTAAGTCCAACCTTCAAACTTTTTACTGTATTTACCAAATCTGGAGGGATTTTAACAACTTTCTTCTATTTCCTTTCACTAATGTATCCAAAACTATCCACATACACATATAAATAAGCAAGTTCATTCACAACACTTTTCATATTTTAATTATACCTTTCTTATTTCCAAAATAGCATCATTCATAGGAAATGGATTCCTTCTAACAACCTTCATCAAGGCACCTTTTTGAAGCATTATTCTCTTTCCTCAAAGATCACTCTTTCTTTTACGCAATTTCTCTAATCCAAGAAGCATAATCCTCTATCCAAAATCAAATCTTGGAAGTACTATTGTTTCCAAACATAACTAGGAAACTATGTCTTTTTCATTCATCTTTGTGGTGCATATGTATATCTCCAAGCCTAGTGTTTGAACCATAGGTTTGATACTGTTGAGAATTCAATAGGGAAGTGTATATGTTAATTCTCTTAACTTGACAACTGCTTGTGTTTTATTGTTACTTATTAGCTTTGATCTTTCTTATTCCAATGTGTAATACATCAAACAATTACCAAAACAGTAAGAACACTGACACAGTATGTAGGCTGCAATTCAAGGCCAAAACCCCACCTCGGGTTCTTATCTTCCAGATCTTTCAATTGACGAATACCATGACCTAGACTTAGACAAATACCCTCCAAGATCAAGTCTTCCTTAGCCTCCTGCTGAAATATCTTCGACCTCCCAGTAGATTTGAAATTCTTCTCCCCAGCAACTGTTGCAACTATTGTTGCTTCTCTAGGAGACTTTGATCTCCCTCTAACTACTCTTCCCTTGATTTGAGTCCTAAGGCTAGTAGGAAACCCTAAGAGACCTTCACTTTCCTTTTTTCTCTTCTTGCTTCCAAAATCAAACCTTAGACCTGCCCAGTGCAGAAACCCTAACTTCGCACTTCCAGAAGAATGTAGAGAGACCCAAACACTTCGAATTTCCTTGTCCTTCTGTTCTTCACACTTCCTTCTTTGACCTTCTACTACTTCTTTCTTCACATAAGAGATGAGTGAATGAATTATCCAAATGGAGGACAAGTTATTCTTATATATAGGCTTCCTTCAAGGGTGGACATGGCTCTTCATGTATGCCGACTTGACAACTTATGTAGGCCGACTTGATCTTGGAGGTATTTTGACATTTTCAAGACAAAATATATTTTCTTTTATAATGTGCCCATAAGGTCTTCCTTATATGACAATGACTCTTATACCTAGGACAAACCCTAGAAGCACTCAATGGATGCTTGACCTATAAAATAGAAGAACTTGAGCTTGAAACCCATGCTCCAATAATAAAAATATTTTCTTTTTCATTTTATATATACAAGAATACATTTCATACTAATGAAGACTAAACCTAGTTACACATTTTTCAACACTTCCTCTTAACTAGGGAAGTATTCATATGAGGTATGTGGTCATTCTCAATCCGAAGAGATCTCATAAGAAGAGTCAGATTCGTAACCCATTTATCTAACATCATAATAACCAACATTGTCATATAGAAAGGCCTTGACTAACATATCTATCTCTCCACAATATTAGATCACAATGCTAGTGAGACTAATGATGTGTAGACACCATCATCATTGTCTCTCCAAGGTACACACCCTACCTAGGTGTTCACAAAGTATGACCTCTCGTTGGAATATTCTTATCTTGGGTAGCTAATCCTCAAAGAATATTGGTCCACAACTACTCTTGTCTTGAATGCCCTACCACATTCTCAAAGAGTATCGAATATCAGATGATTACCCAATCCTCCATTCTTTCTTCCCAAGTTCTGACAAGAATGTTGTGTCTATCCCTCCCTCTCAATTCAGGAGGACAAATCCACCAAACCAAGTTTTTCCCTTAAGTATACATGATTCTTGTTTGGAAGTGATTTTGTCAATATGTCATCTACTTGCTCATCAGTGGAGATATACTATAGTTGCACCACATCATTTTGCACTAGCTCTTGTATGTAGTGATACTTGTGGTTGATATGATTTGTCTTTCCATGAAACATTGGATCCTTAGAAAAAAAATACAACTGGTGTTATCACAATGTATCACTATAGGGATCATCAATCCTTCAAATAAGTTAGAAAACAACTTCCTTAACCAAATTGATTCCCGACTAAGTTAACCTGTTGCAACATATTCTGCTTCACCACTACTCAAAGCAACGATGTTTTTTTTTCTTCTTATCCATGAGACCAATAGGGAAAATTTTAAGGATGGAAAAGTATAATGAAGTTTAAAAACATTGGCGAATCTCACTAGTCCCTACTATGGATATTATAAAATGTTTGTTGATGTATTTGTAAAATTATTCAAATTTATAATAATTTTATACATACTCTCTATATAATGCTGGCTAATTTTGAGGTAAAATAATTTTATATTGTAAAAATTGGGTGAATCATTTCTAAAAAAAATGGAAATTGGGGAATCTATTTTTTGGAAAAATCATGAAAAATTAGCCCACCTGTAAATATTAGCCCCTAAAATTTTCCATAGAGACCATAAATGATCTTAGAATAAAACATCCTCTTGTAGTTCTTCTTCCATCTTGTTCACTGCCTCCCTAGTCAGAATCTATATAGCCATTCATTTGAAAATCATTCCTTCTATCATATTTCAGGCAGTAGCTGATGGTTCCTCGCAAATATCTCAGGATATGTTTTGCTGCTATCCAATGATCATGCTTTGGCTCCAATTGGAATTTACTAAGTACATTTACTGCAAAACATATTTCCGGTCGAGTAGTCACCAAGTAAATTAATGAGCCAATCAATTGTCTATATCTAGAGGGATCCATAGAGCTTGATTCAAAACTCCTTAGTCTTTTCAAGTTTGTGATCATCAGAGTTGTCATCTCTTTACAGTCCATCATGTTTAACTTCTCAGAATCTCGATCACATACATTTTCCTTGACCTAAATAGACTTCAATAGGTTCCTATCAAACTTCTAGTCCTAGATAGTATTACATCAACCCAAGATCCTTCATGTCAAATTTTGCTGCCAATTTCTTCTTACATTCTTCAAATCGACCTTCTACACCTGTCAAGAAAAGATCATCTACATACAAAAGAATAACTATAGGTTCATTGTTTACAACCTTAATATAGAGGTTTGAGTTAGCATAGCTTTATGTTAAGCCTAGTCTCTGTAGGTATGCATCGATTCTAGCATACCATGCCCTTGGTGCTTGCTTGAGGCCATATAATTCTTTCTTTAATCTGAAAACATATGCGTTCCTATCTTTGTTTTTAATCCCAAGAATTCTTCTACGTACACTTATCCATCTATTGTGCCATTCAGAAACACAGTCTTGACATCCATTTGGTGGATGTTCCATCCCATCAATGTTGCTAGAGGGACTAATGATCGAATTGTTGTATATTTTGTTGTTGGAGAAAAATTTTCTTCATAGTCAATGCCTTCAAGTTGAGAGAACCCTCTTGCCACAAATCTTGCTTTATACTTATCTATACTTCCATCAGTTGCATGCTTGATCTTATAGATCCACTTGGAAGTAACTACAAATTTGTCTTCAGGCCTAGGTACGATCTCCCATACTCCATTCTTCATTATAGATTGATATTCTTCATTCATGGAACCTTTCCATTCTTGATGTTCTATAGCCTCTTCAAAAGTCGATGGTTCTGCTTCTATTAATTTTGTCATGTATGCAGCATACCAAAAATATCTCTTGGATCTTTTACTTTCTCTAAATGATCCTTTAGTTGCCCCATGACCTTCTGCATCAAGTAGTGTAGATTTCAACCAGTTAGGTCTTTTCCTTGTTTCTTAAATGACCACGGGTTGAATAGGTTCACTAGGCCCTTCTTCATCATGGTGAGATCCTTCTTCCTTGTCAACTTCTTCCTCAAACATAGGAAGTTCTTCGTCATTAGAATCTATAGAAATTTCTTTTGATTTCTTGAATGCTATGCTCTCATCAAATATGACATCACGACTAACTTCAATGTGATTTCCATCTTTCATATAAATTCTATAGGCTTTCAATGAGTTACTATACCCAACAAATATGCCTTTCACACTGGAAGGATCCAGCTTCTTTATTTTGTCCTTTGGTATATGAATATACACAGGACATCCAAATATTTGAAGATGATCGACATATGGCTTCTTCCCAGTGAACACTTCTTCCGGAGTTTTGTTGTCTAGAGATCTATGAGGACATCAATTTTGTATGTAGACTGTTGTCTTAGTTGCCTCACCCCATAAAAACTTCGGTAGATCTTGATTGTGTATCATTTCTTTTACACTTTCTTCAATGGACCTATTGTTTCTCTCCACAACTCCATTTTATTTGGGGTTGTATGGAACTATCAACTCCCTATTAATCCCAGATTCCTTACAAAATGCTATGATCTCTTTGGATGTTTATTCTCCTCCATTATCAGATCTTAGTATCTTGATCCTTCTTGTTGTAAGATTCTCCACTTCAGCTTTGAATTCTTGAAATTTAGTAAATACTTCATCCTCAATTTTCCTTAAGTAAACCCAGGTCTTTCTTGAGTGATCATATATGAATGTGACATAGTAAAGATGTCCTCCAAGTGATTTTGGAGTTATAAGGCCACATACATTAGAGTGAATGATATGCAAGATTTCTTTCGATTGTGAAGCAGTGCTTCCAAATGGACTATTGGTATTTTTTCCTAATGCACATCCTTTGCAAACAACTTCATGATCCTCCTTTATATTTGATATTCCATCTACCATGGAGTTTAAGGTCGTAAGACTTTTGAAATGTAGATGACCAAACCTTCTATGCCAAAGTTCACGTGGACTAATCTCAGTGTGAACTAGGGCATGAATTATGGGAGATGTTAATTTGTAGAACCTTCTATTCTTGAGTCTTTTTCCCATACAACTACTTTTCCATCAATGAAGGCTACTCTATCTCCTTTATCTTCTAAGCTTGAAATAGAAGGTAGATTTTTATGAAAACCTGGAACAAACAAAATGTTGTTGAGGTGGATGTTGCTTCCATTTTATATATTTATGGATGATGACCCAATGCCTTTCACATGATATGTCTTGTTGTCTCCAAGTTCCACAGAGTATGCAGACTTTCCTTTTGATAATGTCTTCAATTGGAGGGAGTGACCAATCATGTGCCTTGATGCACCACTATCAATTACCTAGATGTATTCATCTTGGAATGTCACAGAGAGAGTAGATAAGAGCCCTTCATCCCTTTCTATGAGTGATTCCTTATTTGAAGAGAATATGAGACTCCATACCTCTCTGATGCCTTTCTTGAGATGGCTTGCAATTCTTTTGATGACTTTTTGTTGGCAATGTTGGCATTGATGTCAAGTTATGTTATTTGATTAATGTCGATAAATGTTATTGATGTTACTAAGTTCACTGATGATAATTTTCGTTGAATGTAAAAGGTTGAAAGTGATGTGAAGTGCAAAGGCTATGCTAATCATTGTGAAAGCTAAACATTGAGACAAAAATTAGAATACATATAATTGTTTGAACAGAAATTGTATATAATCCAAATCTGATTTATCTCTTGTAATTATTTTTGAATGAGGTATTAATTTAGATCTATTTCTTTTTAAACAAGTTTATGAACTGAAAATAAAAGGACAAGCTTGTGAGTAGTTTTGGAAGTCCAAGAGACTATGTTTCATTTCATATTCCTCCAAAGAACACAAACAGTCAAGAGGGCTTGCTTATAAAATAGACAATGTGGAATGGAACATAGTTCCTTTTCCCATGTATGGAAGTGTTCTACATCATAAAAGGATGAGCATTAGCAAAAGAGAAGAAGTGTAAACAGAAGGAGCAGTTTGTCAGAAAACTTGACAACAAAATTGGATATGAGGTAACCAACGCTTATGACTTGAGAAATTTTTATTCTTTTCTATGTTGCATCTTGAAAAAGAACATGTTGTGGCATTTTGAGGTAGGAGCCTCCTATGGGTTGTAGCCTGTAGAAAACTAGTGGGAGTTAAAGATTTCGTTGAGGTAGGAGCCTCTTGTAGGTAGGAGCCTACAAAAATTTTGATGTAAAAAGGAGTAGCAAATTGCCTTCACATCACTTTCAGCCTAAAAGTTCGTGGTTTTCTTCCTTCGGGGTTTCTACTTATATTTGGTGTATTCATGTGTTTGATTCTTTCATGTTGTATGAATGCAATGTAGTCTTGATAAAAATGTCAGCAAATTGTTCTCCTTGAAATCTACAAAATAAATACAATAACTATTGAGCACAGACATAAATCATTAACTACATAAGAAGAAGATAAGTTGAGAAGAAATAAAGAAATAAATTACTGATTCACCCCCCCCTCAGTAATTTCCCTTCTTAAATATCAATTGGTATCAGATTCGGTTCCTTCTATAGTAGTCTAACAACTAGAAGGAGGTCCTAAGTAAGTAAAATGGCTAGCCAAGAAGGATGTTCAACAAATAAGGCACCTCTGTTTATTGGTACAAACTATGCCTTTTGGAAAGTAAGAACGAAGACATATTTAACGTCTCTAGGAGTAGAAGTCTAGCTTGCTATATTGATGGGGTATGAAGAACCAAAGGAAACAACTAGTGATAAATATGGCAAACTAAACTTTGTAGCTAATGCAAAAGCTATGAATGCACTTTTGATTGGTCTATGTGAGTATGAATTTATCAAAGT
Source organism: Pinus taeda (assembly GCA_000404065.3). Taxonomy (NCBI): domain Eukaryota; kingdom Viridiplantae; phylum Streptophyta; class Pinopsida; order Pinales; family Pinaceae; genus Pinus; species Pinus taeda. Next base: position 112,866 of record APFE030030912.1, on the reverse strand, counting down.
AATGCATTGTAAGATAGCTAGTGGTATTTGGGATAAATTAGAAAATATTCATGAAGGAGATAAAAATGCGAAGATGGCCAAATTACAAGTGTACAGAACTCAGTTTGAAACATTAAAAATGAATGAAGATTAAGATATAGCTAAATTATTTCTAAGAGTTGATGAATTTTTGAATATCATGCTAGGTCTAAGTGAAACAATCAATGAAAGTGTAATAGTTCAGAAAATTTTGAGGTCATTACCTTCTAAATTAAATCCTAAGGTTTCAACTATAGAAGAAAAAACAAAATTTGATACCTTGAATAGAGATCAACTATGTGGCTCTTTGACATCGTATGAGATGAGAATTCCAAAAGGAAAGGCAACGAGTAGAGAAGCATCTTTCAAGGCAGACAAGCCCACAGAAGAAAAGGAATGGTCATGCTTAGGTTCTAATGAAGAAGAAGCAAAATTCGTCAGAAGGTTGAAGAAAAGCACATGTAAGTATAAAGGAAAACTTCAATTTAAGTGTTTTAATTGTGGAAGAGTGGGACATTATGCATCAAAATTCCCTTTTAAGAAAGAGGAAAACCAGTTTAAAGTGAAAGAGAAGAACAAGTCTAACAAAATAAAGAAAAAGAGTTAATTTAAAAAGAAAAATTTCTATGCTCAAGAAGATAATAGTGGATCTGAAAGCTCTAACAAATCCTTTAGTGAAGTTGGAACACGTGAATTTATACTAATGGCCTTGCAAGAACTTGAAAAGGATTTTCAAGAATATGAAGAAGAAGAAGAAGGTGAAGTAGACCTTGAGGGGGAGTTAATTAGTGCCCTAGATGAAATAGAAAGGCTTAAACTTAAGAATACAAAGCAGAAAGAGATCATATTAAAATATGTAAAGGAAGAATAAAATTTAGAAGACATTATCAAGTTGAAAGTTGAACTTGAAGAAGAAAATAAGGTGGAAGACATTTTACTGCATCGGATAAAAGAGAAAAACTACGAGTGTGAGAAATTGGAGGAAGAGGTGGTATGCCTAAAGAAAAAAATAGAGAAAGCTCAAACTGAACTAAATATAAATATTCAGGCGATAAAGGGATCTAAAAAACTAGGTGTGATATTGAATTCTCAAAGGTCTCCACTCATAAAGACAAGGTTAGGTTATGAAGGAGAATCTAGTAAATCTAAGGTAGAGGATAAAAGGACAATTACCTTTGTAAAAGCTTCTAGGGGAGAGGATGACAACTCACATCAATCTAAGAATAAAAATTTGAGCAACATTTCATCATCAAGTGAGAAACTACAAAAAGACATTGTCAGTGTAGTAGAGGAAACAAAAGAAATGGACAATCAATACACAACCTATCAAAAACCTCACTTCTTCAGAAGATAGGGTTATCAAATGTCAAGTTGGTTAGATTCGCAAACAACATCCCCTAACAAGTACATATATATTTTTTATGGATATTGTTATTACTGTAAAAATTTTGGACATAAAGCCATAAATTGTAGAGCTTATGTCAGAAGAATTGATTTTTGAAATTTTAAGATGAAAAAGAATTGACTCACAAATGTTAAAACAAATATGAATCTAGACAAAAATGCATTTGCTCCATTCCTTGATATCATTGAATGTTTCTATTGTCACAACTTTGGGCACAAGACATATGAATGTAAGTTTAAAGACAATAGATTAACATCTCAAAATACGTATAAAATAATTGGATGCATGCAATGGAGAAAGAAGATCGAAGAAAAGAAACCTGACAAGTGTGACTTAGTTTTGTATGCTCAAGATCAAAATAATAAATGGTACGTGGATAGTAGTTGTTCTAGACATATGACAATATATAAAAGCAATTTTGTTTCCCTCAATGAAAATAAAACTGGAAATTTCACATTCAGTAATAATGAAGCATGCAGAATTAAAGGAAAGGGCACAGTCTGTCTAAACAATGAAAGAGGAAAGGCTCAAGATGTACTATTTCTAGACAGTCTAAAACATAACTCGTTCAGTGTAAGTTAGATTTGTGACAAAGGTTGTGATGTTCTTTTTAGAGCTCAAGACTATGAAATCAAGTCAACATCTATAGGGAAGGTTTTGGTTAAAGGAGTTCAAACTGAGAATAATGTATATATATTGAAAGAAGAGAATGAGGAATGCTACATCAACAAACAAGATGAATCCTGACTATGGCATAAGAGATTGGGGCATCTCAACTTTGATCACATTATCAAACTCAACAAGAAGAAAGCAGTCAGAGATCTACCAACAATAAAGAGGCCTCAAAACACTATCAATTATGTAAACTTTGAAACGGGAGCTATAAACTCAAAACAGGAACTTTGGCAAAAAAACCATGAAAAAACATCAAAAACAGTGTTAAAAATGAAAAGTGTTGATGTTGGAATAACACTTTTTTTTCTAGGGTAAATTTTCAACATGTTTTAAAAATGGAAGTGAAAACCAATTTTTTGTGCAAAAAATGTCCAATAAACACCCTCAAAACGAAGTGTTGATGTTCGAATAACATTTTTTTTTTTCAATGATAAATTTTGTGCAAAAAACACCCTCAAAACGAAAAGTGTTGATGCTGGAATAACAAAAAAAATTTCCACCATTATAAAGTTTTGTTTGACATTCTCCAAAATTCCTAACTTCAATCTTCAATCGTTCAATGCCCATTCCATTGCCTATAGAAAAATTAAAATACAAATGTTTCTTTGTGATACCCTTGGTGCAACTTCTTTTACAGCCATGATTATTTCATATTTAATTGTAAATATTGTTTGATTGTTTGGTTGTGGGATCATGAACTAAGTTAATTGATTTATGTCAATAATTTTATGATGAATAAATATTTTATTTATTTTTAAATGATATAAGAAATAATACTTGAGCAATATATGTTTCCCGGTTGTCCAAGAATGTGTTAAGTGGCTAAATCTAAATGGTGGACCTTCTCAAATTTTCCTTTCCAAATTCTCCCAAAAGTCACAGGAGATAGATTGCCACAATGGAAACAACATAATGGGAGAGAGATTATGTTGTGTGGAAAGACAAATTTAGTTGGAGAGAATCGTTAAGTTGGGGAAAAAGATAAGCATAAGTATAACAGAAAAGAAAGACTTTCTTATGAAGGAAAAATATTATGATAAGCTTAGCTGAAGAGAAATTCTAAGTTAGGTGAAAATAAGATATTTTTCATATCTTTTACAAAAATAAAGGCCTAGGGAGAAAGGTGGGTACACCTTACAAGAAGGACACTACTAAAAATACGTTGGGAGAAGAATTAATAAATACCACTAAGTGGAAACATTTTGAACAACTTTGGTTGTGGAGAAACCAAGAGGGAAGTAAGGAGCTTGAGCTCAGGGCAAGTTGTTGGTGTGTAACTCATTGGTTGGGAGGAACGTGTATTTCCCCATATCATTCCCAAAGGAATGACTGTTGGTAAGATAAGTTGTTAGTATAGCTACAAAATATTATGGAATTTTTTTGTTGGAAATAATACTAAGAGGGGGGGGTGTGAATCAATGTTATCAAATCAAATGCTTTTTCATTTTCATACTTAGATTCATATACGCTACTTCAATTAAGGATACCTGCGTATATATGCAATTGTGTTTAATGAAACTAGCGTGTATCCAGTAAACTTATGATTCAGTTAGTTGATCTTCAAAGAATGCATCAAAACATTATTAACCATATGAACAATAAACAGGTGCAGTAAAACAGAACAGATCATCACACATAAGAAGCACACATGAACACCATGATATAAGGTGGAAACCCAATGTGGGTGAAAACCACTTGCTGCAATTCGTCTCTATCTTCTTTTAATTAGAAACTTATTTTTACAATATTTTTGTACTGGTGCAGTCTTATACCAGTACGCAGGCTTCTACCTGCAGAAGGCTACAACCTTCTCTCGTTCTCCAGCTTCTCCTGGAAGGGAGCTACAACGCCCTAGCTTTTGTACTAGCAAATGAACTAGTACATAGGTGCTGACCTACAGAAGGCTACAACCTTCTCTTCTCTTCCAGGGACCATGTTTCATAAATTTTCAAACTAGATACTCCTGAAGCACAACAACATAATCTGAAGGTCACGTTTCATCCAATTTTCATACTGGACCCATCAACAACATTGAAGCTCAAAATCAATTACCACTACGATACAACCAATCATTAATCTATGAATTACCCAACACTGAATCACTAAGACCCTGTAAACAAAAACACAGTCACCAGAACACATAGCAGATCACGAAACTCTGCAATAATATTCAGAGTCAGTTGTATCATAAAAAATCATGCATCAAAGTGCATACACTACTTGGAAGAGCCGAATCAGCGTGTATACGCAACTTCACCAAAGTGAACCAGTGTATATGTCATCAAATACTTACCTATAACTTTGTTGCACTTCCTGACTTCAGACATACCCAAATCATTACATACAAAAAGATAGTACGTGTGTTAGCAACCAGATCTAGTCCATCAAATCACATAAAGATAAGTCATTATGATCCTGATCCATTATTAGATCTCATCCATCAACACTGAAGCTCAACACAATCAACCAATCTGAATATGCAGAATACAGACACCAGTAAACAATTACCAGAACTCAGAACTTTGCATCAACTACCAGAACCACCTGTAACTTCAAATATCATAGTTCATATGGTATATGCTACTTAGATGTATTTAACCTACATGTATATGCACTTTTATCAAAGTCAACCAGCATATACATCTGTAAATATTCATTCACAATTTGCACCTATTCCAGACTTGAGTTAGATCATAATATTTACAGAACATTACATACGTCAGTATACAGATTTAGAATAAGCATGATCAAACCATATAGAGATGATTCATTCCAAGCCATAAGATCCTGATCCATCATTAGATCTTGTCCTCCATCAACCACTAAGATTCCTCCTTGCCTCAGATCAAGTAAAGCATCATGAACCCATAACCTGCATACTGGAATTCACACTACATCAGATACTCGAGACTTTCTTCGTGCCCTTGCCTAATGATCTTCTCCTCCTTTTATAGTCTTAGGCCTTACTCAATACCATGGTCCTAAACCACTTAGAACAAATACCTAGGGTCAATACCCCAGACCAAATACCATGGACCCAAAAACTTAGTTTCCAACATGTACACATTTTTCCGTGCTTGAAAGTGCGTGTATACACATACGCATCTTCTTCTCAATGAACCTGCATATATACACAACTTGGTCAAGGTAAAACTGTGTATAACTCTTTTTCTTTCATTATAGGAGCCTGAACTATGATTCAATACTGTTAACTTGTAGTACTTTGATCTTCATCATCAAGGACATCACCTGTATCATAATGTTAACTTGTTGTACTGTGAACTATCATTTCCTTTGAACTGCCCTGCATCACATCTGTTAACACAACTACCATGTATTAATGTCACATATGATATCTCTTGTGAAGATTCATCTAGTTACCATGTATAAGTGAGTTGTTCTACTACAAGAGGGTTGCCATCAAGTACAACTCATTCATCATAATGCCAACAATCTCCCCCTTTGGACTTGATGGCAACAACAACACCAAGTCACTCTCCCCCTTTGACATCAAGGGCAAAAGGAAGACCAAGATCTTCTCTCCCTTGATATACATTTTGTTGTCCATACTCCCCCTGAGTAAATGTTGAAATCTCTTATTAAGCTCCCCCTTTGTACATGAAAAGATGTACCAATCCGTCCATGCTCCCCCTAAGCACATGTCGAGTCTGCAAAGATATTTTTCAAGAGAATAACAAAGCTCTACAACTCAACCAAGTGAGTATGACCCATACATACATCAGTTTCCCAATCAAGTGGGGATACACTTGACTCATCCACCCAACCAAGTGGGGATATACCAATATTGACTCATCCACCCAACCAAGTGGGAATACACCAAAAGCTTATACATGATAAAACAAGAACATTACATCATCCATCCCAAGCATAGTGGGGGTAGAAATTACATCATATGACCAAAAGGGATTCAACACATGACTACAATAGGCAGAGACAAAATATTATATCATGGGTCTTGATATGAACTTTACATTGAATGATATACATGACATTTATAACAAAGACCAAATACCTAAGCAAGACCATGATAATCATCAACAACTATCATACACAATGTATGATCTGCTCCATAAGCACTTGTCAACAGCATCCAAACTAGCAACCTGTATATGTCCATTAGTGTAGATAACATCAACCTGTGACAAGGTATGTTTGCATCAATTCATCCTCTTGTTCTTGAGAATTATCATAACCTTCCATGAATCACTTCTGCATATGTCATATAAAATCATTCACATTATATCATATGTGAAAAACATCATAGTCATCACATCATCATCAAGATCTGCATGATCTTTTATACCATCTAAGTATCATTACTCAGGAGCATCCCACATTTGATAAGCATCAATCAACATATGTGAGTATCAACCTATCATTATATAGGTAAGAACTCATCATTATCATGTCTTAAATAGTTATGTCTTCATGTGATCTGCAATAACTCCATTATCTTGGCCAACCAACAATGCAACTTCATGTATCTAGCATATTGTATATATCACTATGTATCTAGCAAACCTTGAGCTCAAGATCTTTTTTCAAGACTTCTTGATAATAACTATAGGAATCCTGCATCATGATCTTTATGCATATGACTATAGCAGCATATGAGTGACTCATCATCAAGGAATGAAGTTGTGTATTCAAGCTTTGTACTTCTCCTTATCCTTATGAAGATTACCATGTAAGAAACATATATGCACCATGAGAGAATCAACCACAAATCTGATCTGAACGCCAACTATGTAACCCCAAGAAGCATATGAGATTTTGTCATGGACAACTCATAACCGTATCATAACAAGATGTATCACTTAGCCATATAAGCATCATCACCAAGGACTTCTAACCATAATGCCAACAATGCATTATTCAAAGCATAAGCTCCCCCTGAACCTGTGCCATCTGTTTACTGTTAGATCTGATTATGCATATATCAACAAGAAATATCAAGGCATCATCATCAAGTTAGGATCAAAACACTTCTAAACATCTTATGAGAATCAAGACATTTCCACACATCATCAACGGATTGTAACCATTATCAAACAGAGCAAATAATGGACTAATTCATATTAGACCCTTTTTCCTGAGCCTGTCCCACTGCTTTTCCTCAGACTAATATATATGCCACTATGTAGTGACTAACTCGAGTATATACGCAACTTCTCTTCATGAAACTTGCGTATGAGATTTAGAGCACTAAAGTTTCACACTTTCAGCTCCCTCTGAGTCTGTTATATCTGTACATTATGTTGTGCCACATCTTTTTTACTGTATTTCCTTCTTCTTCCATATCTTTAAGTGTGATGATGTTTTTGCCTTTTGGTATGGTGCCCGTACTTTTTTCCTGCATTCCTTTGCTATATGTCCATGCTTGTTACATGCATAACATCTCATATGTTTCATATTCCTTCTATAGAAGTCAATGGCTTTGTGACCAAACATATTGCAAGAAAAACAATATCCCGTAAAGTACCTGGAATGTGATGATCCTTTTGTGTGATGGTCTTGAACCATTCTTCTTTTGCATCTAGCTACAACATGTCCAAAATTATGACATACATAACATTCAACATTATTCAATTGAGGAGATGACCGACTATCACTTCCATAGTTAGGAGTAAAAGATTTTCTTTGAATAATTTCTTTCCTTGGTTGTTGATGGGATTGACCTCTCATCTCCTTGTTGAGCATTTTAGATTTTGCATTAGAGTCCCTTGTCTTACTTTGTGAACTAGATTCACCTTCAACAGATTCATGAAAACCAAGACCAGTTTTGATAGTAGGATATCTTTGACTACTAAGAATATCATCCAAGATCTTAGTATTATCTTGAAATCGTAAGAGCTTATCCTTTTCTTCTAATTTATCATTTAGAATATTTACCTCAACCTAATGTTGTTCTTCCTTTTCAAGATACTGCTTTGTCATGATTCCGTCAACTTTTCTTCCTTCTTCCAATTGATGTCTTAATTCAAGAACTTTGTTTTCTTGCTTTTCAAGAGCTTGGAGTAGTTCTTTATTCTGGTTATTTGATTCTTCAAGATCTTCTTTTAGTGAGAGGATCTTAGCTTCAAGACTTTCATAGTAACCGGATCTTTCTCTGAGTTTCTTGATTGTCATGCTCCTTTCATTTACTTTATTTCTTAATGATGTCACTTCATTTTGTAGCTTTTGACATTGATCTTCCTTTTCCTTGAACAACTTCCTTACTTTGTTTCCTTCCTCTTTTAGTTTGGTAGCTTCTTCTTTGGAGGCACATTCCCTTTGTCCAATAGATCTTGTTGATCTCTAAATTTTTCTGTAAGCCTTTTAAATTATGCCTCTATTTGATATCTTTCTTTCTCACCCATAAGAGCAAATTCAGTTGTTTCGCTATCACTTTCATCATCTTCAAATGGATGGAGAAATGTATCACCAGAGGATAACAAACTCATACTTGATAGTTTTTTTTCTTGTTCATCTTTATTCTGAGGTGATTCTGAATTTGAAGTGTTTCTTCCACATATTCCCCAATCGATTCTTCCACTGTTGTAGTTCCTCTTAGATGTCTTCTTCTTCTTAGGTGCTTTCTTCTTTAGCTTCTTTCCCATTGTTCTACGGATCTCCTTTAAGCGATCAAGCTTCCACCAAAGGACCTGCTTTGATACCAATTGTTGGAAATAATACTGAGATGGGGGGGTGAATCAATATTATCAAATCAAACACTTTTTCATTTTCATACTCAGATTCATATACGCTACTTCAGTTAAGGATACCTGTGTATATATGCAACTGTGTTTAATGAAACTAGTGTGTATCCAGTAAACTTATGATTCAGTTAGTTGATCTTCAATGAATGCATCAGAACATTATTAACCATATGAACAGTAAACAGGTGTAGTAAAATAGAACAGATCATCACACATAAGAAGCACACATGAACATCATGATATAAGGTGGAAACCCAATGTGGGTGAAAACCACCTGCTGCAATTCATCTCTATCTTCTTTTAATTAGAAACTTCTTTTTACAATATTTCTGTACTGGTGCAGTCTTATACCATTACACAGGCTTCTACCTGCAGAAGGCTACAACCTTCTCTCATTCTCCAGCTTCTCCTGGAAGGGAGCTAAAACCCCCTAGCTTTTGTACTAGCGGATGTACTAGTACATAGGTACTGATCTATAGAAGGCTACAACCTTCTCTTCTCTTCCAGGGACCACGTTTCATAAATTTCCAGATTGGATACTCCTGAAGCACAACACCATAATCTAAAGGCCACGTTTCATCCAATTTTCATACTAGACCCATCAACAACATTGAAGCTCAAAATCAATTACCACTGCGATACAACCAATCATTAATCTTTGAATTACCCAACACTGAATCACTGAAACCCTGTCAACAGAAACACAGTCACCAGAACACAGAGAAGATCACATAAATCTGCAATAATATTCATAGCCAGCTGTATCATCAAAAATCACACATTAAAGTGCCTACGCTACTTGGAAGAGCCGAATCAGCGTGTATACGTAACTTCACCAAAGTGAACCAGCGTATATGTCATCAAATACTTACTTATAACTTCCTTGCACTTCCCGACTCCAAAAATACCTAGATCATTACATACAAAAGGATAGTATGTGTGCTATGTTAGCGCTCAAATCTTCCTTAGGCTGAAATAAGGCAAGACTCAAGGCCACATCAAACCACGCTCAGCCTCGTAGCTAGCCCTACGAGGACAGGAGAGGACTCTCTCCGGGTCAAACTCGGCAAAAGATAATCGAAAAGGCTCGAGATGACCGAATTAATGATTGATTTTAGGCTAGGTATTAAGTACAAAGAGTTTAGGATTGATTTTTTATGATTTTGTTGAAATCAAGGGAAAGGCAATTTTGGGTGCGGGGATGAGGCACAGTTTTTGCAGAGGTCCACTTGGGTCAAGATAGGCAATTGTTTTGATACCTTAAAGTAGGTGAGATGGATAGATTAGACCGATGAGAGGCTAAGGAGAGCAAGGGGTCTCAAGGATTCTCCTTAAACTGAAGAAAACATAGAATATTAAACAAATTTAAAGGCAGAGCATAGCAATTTCATGGATTCTACCTTAACACTTCATTTGCTTAATAAGAGAAGATTCAATAGAGATAATAATGCACGTACACAACTTACAAGTACTGAAAGAAACACACCATCAAGACATAAAGCCACATGGATCCCAAATAGTGCTGCAAAACCCTGGTCTTTCCTTTGCCAAAAATGCTGGTAAATATGTACAATATAGTCTCAAACTATCCCAAGAGTCCAACCTATGCTACTGAATGAAAATTTACATATATAGACCAAGCTATCCTCATTCCCTAACCTCTAGGGGTCGAGCTCCTCCTTCTAGGAGCAGTTTGAACAAATTCTAAACATGGAGCAAGAATCTAGATGACCAAACAACCTGCCTCTAAAAAGAAGGAAACTGATTCATTACATTAGTTTCTTGCTAATTTGTGAATGAATCATCTAGAAGAAGGTAGATAAGTGCCATGTTACCTTACATACATCAAATTACATCATGTTGGGTGAAAAATTACATCAAAGAGTGAAACTGGTGGAAACTAGCCGAATTCCTGAGCTGAAGGTGAAAATCTGGGCCAAAAACTGTATGCGTAGCGCCCCTGATCCCTATGCGTAGCGCCCCTTTGAGCCTGATTTTGGGGCACTTCCCGACATCCAAATTGAGCTCATGATAGCTTGTTGGAAAGCCTGGTATGTCTAATTTCCAACCCAAGTGGAATTTTCCAATTTGGTGCTTATTTGCCTTCTCAAAACTGAATTCTCCCAGAGGTACTTCCTCTAGTTGGAAAAGGTGGCAGCAAGGTGGTTTTCATGATGTTTTTGGACATTTTGACCATCCAGAACTTAATGAAATGCCTTGGCAGTTGCTGATCATGTGTATTTCATCATGAAAAATACAAAACTACAAGCCATTTTTCAATTGGACCTCCCAATCTTTAGGGTAGTGCGCTACGCGTAGAACTCAAAAACCTGTTTCTCAAGCCAAAATTTTTGAAATGACAAAATTTTCTCGAAATGTGCCCAAAATTGGAGTGAAGACTCTCCATCATGTATCACGCTCAAATAGTGAAGCCTCAGCCAAAACTCGAAGCAGATCAGGCATTTTGTGTCGTTTTTGTGCTTTGCTCAAATGCCTTTTGAGGACCTTGATTCTCGCTTTGCAAACATGCATGCGAGCCCAATAGTGAGTCTTCATGTGACGAAGCATGTCCTTGTCCCTATTTTCCTTCGCCAAAAACTTCTCCAAATGAGTGTTGACCTGGATGAGCATTGATTCCCTATCAATAGGTGTCAAATCACCAGGTCTCCTTCGGGCCAATTCCCAGTCTTCGTGGATCTTCCACAGCTCATAAAGTTCATGCTCATCTTCCAACTGTTTGTTGCACTGCTCCAAATAGTTGATCACCCACTTAGCCATCTGCAATTTCTTTTGCAGTGACTCATTCTCGGCCCTTTGTTCTCAGATGATCTCCTTTAGCTCAGAGCTAGGAGAGCTAGCATCAACATCAATGATATCTGTGTCCTGGCCTCCTGAAGGACCCTCATCAACCATGGGTCCCTTGCCCCTGTTCTGGATCTGTACCTGTGCTGAAGACGGAGACGAGACCCCTTCCACATGATGTGGAGATAATACTCGTTGTGTTGATGAAGTCAACGAGACCCCTTCCACCCCGGGTGGAGATAGTACTCGTCGTGCAGATGCAAATAAGGCCCTGTGGCCTCGCTGATATGTCACATATGCTGGAGCATCTACATGCTCGGTCTCAGGAATGTCAAACTGCTGTGAAGGCCCTCCCTCATCATGAACTATCTCTGGTGGTGGCTGAAGCGCTGTGAAGAAGTAACGAGAAATAAAATCCTCCCATGTAATGCCCTGCTGTGCCAACTGATGAATCACCACGATCTTGATCAATGCATAATGATATATGCTCCTATGCTGATGTGTTGGGCTTTTCTCTAAGATGTTTACCACCTTTGACACCTCTGCGAGGCCTTTGTGGCACATTCCCCTCTGTTGTGGAATCACTGTCATTTTCCTGCTCATACACTGACTCTGTGTCTGACATAGCTTTGAAAACACAATAACTGCAATAGGAGGTCTGCAATATGTATGTTGTAGGTGTGATGAAATCCCAATTTCAGTGCATCCTCAAAAAACCAACTGAAGCATCATAAGAGTTGTGGCATAATGGATATTTTGTTCGGTATATTTGGGCATAAAACAGTCACAAAAATATTTTGGTATGAAGTGTTGCTGTCTCAAAGTTTTCAAATGGGCAAGGAGCTATATTTTACCAAGGAAAGGGAGAAAAATCTTCATCAATTACTCACATGCCTTTAAATACCCTATACAAAGTTTTAATACCCTTTACAAAGATTTTGATAAGGGCCTAGGGTTTGATTTGTTTTCTTATACCCAACACACCACTTTCACTCTTCAAACATACATTAGACAATATTCAACTTGATTGATTGAAGCAAAGAAACACCTACTTGCAGCTTCGGAGGCGATTTGACACGTTTTAGGCACATAAACTTAATGCTGGAATGGGTGCGTAGCACACAGGTTCAATGCGTAGCGCACTGCCCGGTGCGTAGTGCCTTTGTTATTTTACACTGGTCAGTGAGGCCCAATGCGTAGCGCACTGCCCAGTGTGTAGCGCACAGTTTCAATGCGTAGCTCACACCTGGCTACGTAGTGCATTTTCAGGAGGCTTTTGGAGGCCTTCCCGATGTCGAAATCGGGCGCAGGATAGCTCGTTGGAAATTTATCTGAGTATATTTTCCAACCCAACTAGAATTTGTTAATTTGGAGTTCATTTTCCTTGTAAAAAATCAAATCTCCCAAGACTTGTCAAAATGTGCCAAATGAGGCTGCCTCAAGGCAGAGTGCTGTTGCAATCAACTTTTGAATGCCTTCCTCAACTCCAAATTGAGCTCATGATAGCTCCTTGGAAATATATTTGTGTCTAGTTATCATTTGACTCATAAATAAAGTCATTTGGCCAACCATGCTAGGATAAATCTTGATTTTCCCAAGGTCACTTCAAAGGTGCATTCAATTCTCCTGAGGCAACGGTATTTTTGACATTTATCTAAAACCATGATACCTGTGTAAAAAGAGAGGGAGGTTTTTCTTCTTTGGCATGTTTTGGACAAAAAACTCTCTCAGTGTTCTAAAATTCATCTTTAATTGCTCAGAAACATCATTTGAGTAAAACTTATCCCGATGTGTGAAACAAGGGATTTTGTCGAAATGAAGCGAAATGAAGGGGATAAGGGGCTTATAAATTCTTGGGGAAACTTTTGGAAGTACGGAGGGATGTTAAGAATCAGGGGAAAGTGGAATCTCAGAGATTGAGTGAGGGGAAGGGGTCCAAAAGGGAAAAACACAGGTCCAACCTAGAAAATTGCCAGGTTGTAGCAAGAAACTAGGGTTTTGTGCAAAAATGAGGAATTTGGGGGATCTCAGTGATGGGAAGTGTTTGAATAAGGTACATGAAGGATAGGGAAAGGTGTATGAACATCTGGATATAAGTTTTTTCTAATGATTTTACCATTCAAGAGAAATTGCCTTCAAAACCCTAGGAGAGGGAAATAAACCTTGCCTAGGCACAAATTGAAGCAAGAACAAGCTGTAAAATGACCCAATGGAACTTGACATGATGATGAAAACCCTCTGAATGATGATAGACTCAGCTGAATAGTGACATAGACCTGACATTGGGCAACTTTGAAAGGAGTGAAATCAAACCCTAGACCTAATGCCCAGTGACCAAATTTTGCTTGAAGACTCACTGAAATGACAAAATTTGACCTTGACACTCTAAGACCACTTTGTAAGAGCATATTTGATCACTAGAGGAAGGCTGGAAAGGCTGACACTAACATGTTAGCAACCAGATCTAGTCCATCAGATCATATAAAGATAAGTCATTATGATCCTAATCCATTATTAGATCCCATCCATCAACACTGAAGCTCAACACAATTAACCAATCTGAATATGCAGAATACAGACACCAGTAAATAGTCACCAGAACTCATAACTTTGCATCAACTACCAGAACCACCTGTAACTTCAAATATCATAGTTCATATGGTATACACTACTTATATGTATTTAACCTGTGTATATATGCGCTTTGATCAAAGTCAACCAACGTATACATCTGTAAATATTCATTCACAATGTGCAACTATTCCAGACTTGAGTTAGATCATAATATTTACAGAACATTACATACGTCAGTATACAAATCTAGTATAAGCATGATCAAACCATATAGAGATGATTCATTCCAAGCCATAAGATTCTGATCCATCATTAGATCTTGTCCTCCATCAACCGCTGAGATTCCTCCTTGGCTCAGATCAAGTAAAGCATCATGAACCCATAACTTGCATACTGGATCTCACACTACATCAGATATTCGAGACTTTCTTCATCCCCTTGCCTAATGATGTTCTCCTCCTTTTATAGTCTTAGGCCTTACTCAATACCATGGTCCTAAACCACTTATAACCAATACCTGGGTCCAAATACCCGGGGTCAATACCTCAGACCAAATACCATGGACCAATACCAAAATACCATGGTTCAAATACCATGGACCCAAAAACTTAGTTTCCAACATGTACGCGTTTTTCATGCGTGAAAGTGTGTGTGTACACATACGCGTCTTCTGCTCAATGAACTTGCGTATATACACAGCTTGGTCAAGGTAAACCTGCGTATAACTCTTTTTCTTTCATTTTGAGAGCCTAAACTGTGATTCAATACTGTTAACCTGTAGTACTTTGATCTTCATCATCAAGGACATCACCTGTATCATAATATTAACTTGTTGTACTGTGAACTGTCATTTCTTTTGAACTGCCTTGCATCACATCTGTTAACACAACTACCATGTATTAATGTCACATCTGATATCTCTTGTGAAGATTCATCTAGTTACCATGTATAAGTGAGTTGTTCTACTACAAGAGGGTTGCCATCAAGTACAACTCATTCATCATAATGCCAACATGTTTGAAATGATTGGATGGATATTTCCAATATATATTTAGAATAAACATTATCTATTAGTTATAACCTCAGATTGGGTGCAATATGAAGAAAAAGGTATGATTATAGTATTAAATACTCAAGCATGTTGATGTATGTAAAATTACAAGGCATATTGACATAGGTATAGAGGTATTTCTGAATAATTCATAAGTATTATTACATGTTTTATGCATAGAAAATATCTCAATAGTTTAAATTAGTGACCACTTCCAAGAATGTATATTGGTTAAACTAGTATTTCTTGTTTGTATTTGATGGCATATTAATATATACTAGGGTAATATTATAGTTTAACAAGTTAAATACCCCCAAAAAAAACTAATGCACATGGGGATTATAGTTTAACACCTAAGCAGGCTTATCGGGTGAGGAAACATGGAAAAGAACATGGATATGTTAAATACTATAAAGGGATTAAATTTGAACTATATTAAGAAGAAAAATATTGCTAATAACTATATAAGTTGGAAAAAAAATTGGGATAAAGGTTCAAACCTTTATCCCTAAAATTATCTCTATTATCGAACCAAAGACCTTACAAAACTAGTCTTGGGAAACATACAATTGCCAAGAATAATATTATAGGTTCAAGAATATAACCTAAGTTATAAGTCAACTCGGGTAATAGTGTTATATGAAACCTTGTATATATAATAACAAGCAAAGGAAGTTGGGGTATCTCGACCCTAAAAAAAAGTAAGGCCAAACTCTAAGGGGTGTCATTCCTGCTAGAGTAATAATACTAGTCAAAAGATTAAAAGTGAATGCCATAATTGTCGTAATAAGGTAATATTATTGATCTTATCTCAATGTGATGGGGCCAATGAGAAAGAGATCCCGCACACTAAATATAAGGGATGTACGTAGTAATTCAATATATAGATATATATGTAAGCAAAAGAGAAAACCCACTTTGGGAACTTGACTTCTAGACAAAGATAACTCTCTAAACTATATTGAGTTTTTATAAAAGAATGATATGTAGTTAAAAAATACCTTGTAGTTAGTTATAGTGATCAATTTATTTAATCCAAGAGAAGAAGTAGAACATGATTTTGGATAGGGTAACATAGCCCCTTTAAAACCAGTATGTGCATAGTTAAAAGAGAAATTTATTCGTCAGTGCATGTAGGAGAAAGTATTAAACGTATATAAACAAGGACACAGTAGTTAGAAAAGAATAGAGATGTATCCTTTATATTAAAATATCGTCCAAAAACATTACATAGAAATGTCCAAGTATTGTGCTTAAATAAACCAATTGATTATAATACACATTGTCTGGTAAGAAACTGGAACTGAGTAGATACTCAGGATATAGTGCTAGGTGTAAATTATCGTTGAACAGAGAGAAATTTTATAAGTTTTTCTAAGCTCGCAGCCGATCCAAGTGAGAAAACTATTAATATAAGGCATGAATCCCATCCTGGTTTGGAAGAAACATGTAGAAATTATGGTGTATATTTACAACTGCTCATGAAATTTTAATCAAAATCACAAGACACAAACCTACTCTACTGCTTGGTGGAATTCAATTCACAATTTAGAACGTCAACCACAAACATGCAATGAGAAATAACACACATGCACACAATATTTTTTCCAAGTGAAAGAAATTTGCTAAAAACCCCTATGCTTTCTTGCATTAATACGATGAATAGAGATGTGCTACAATTTCTTTACTAAACTAAGAAAAACCTACAAGTGAATAACCTCTCCCTTTTCTCACTAAGCATATTTGATCCAGACTTAGTCAACTTTTTCCACTGATTGAGACCCTATTTCCTTTCACAATTCCTAAGAAAATTAGGCTCATATTATGTAGGAATTTCCTCCAAAATGCTTGCACAATTCTCAAAAGTTGATCATGTGATTGCATGCAACACCTGTACACTCAAGACTAGTTTACAACTGATGTTACATTGCCTTGGAATCTCCACCATAGTTGGGGAACTCGAATTCTATGCATGCACTAGATATTTTGGGTTTATTAATCAATTAACTAGATGATCATTGAGTTAGACTAAATTCCGATTGCACAATTGACCTTCCACTAGTTCCTCCAACAATTATAACTAGTTTAACAGAAAACAACTTGAAATAATTGACCTCGATTATTAGAAATTAGCAATAACACATGCTTAACTAAACTGTAACTCACCCAACTAAAATTTACTGGTCTAACTAAGTGAAAAGAGCCATGTCACCTTAGTTAACTGCATCCAAGTTGTCTATTGATGTGGAAATTCAAATTTTCTCAATTTAATCAAGGAAAAATCAAATTGAGAATTTCTTACTACATTTTTCAACGCTCCCTGTCAGAAATAAAGGGATTATCAACCCCCCTTATCTTGCACTTGTGGAATGTACTGCATGTAACACCTCTCACTATTGTTGCTACTACTGCAACATTTGCAACTAAGAAGCATACAAAAAAAAACATTGAATCAACTATGTCTGTAACTATCTACTATGAAAACTATAATATTATTGACTATGCTACTGACCTCCTTCTTTGTTGTCAACACTCCTCTACACTCCTCAGTGTCTAACTGACATTGATCCTCCTACTACTGAATATTGTGGGCCCCCATAGGAAGGTAATGATTTATGAGGAGAACACCTCAATGGACCTTGCCCAAATTTTTGCAACTCTTGGACTAAGGATCTAGATCACTCCACCTCACTCATGCAGGTATAGTTGCATGTGCTCCCTCTTCCCACTTGGCTTGAACTCTCCCCTACTAGAGACATCTGCTTGAGTGGATATCTCCACTCTGTCTCCTCTCTACCTCTCCATTCGTGGTTGCTCCACAACTTCCTGAGGCTTCATTTTGAGAGGTTTTTCCTACTCCAGCTCAACCACCATATCTATAATCTTTGCCTTGCTCCTCAAGGTTATACATGCATATTCTATCTCAATGTTATACAATTTCTCCACACGAACCCCGATCTGTTTCACCTTTCTAGTGAGTATGTGCCTCAAGAATGCTTTCCCATTGCTAAATATCACATCATAACCATGTTCTTCCAAAACTGCTACAGATATGAGATTTGTCTTTAGGCCTGGAATGTATATGAAATTTTTGATTTGAAGAGGGGATCCTGACTCCCTCTAAAAGTTGATTGTGCCAATCCTGGTAGTATTGTGCCTTCCATCGTCCCCAAACTCAGTATGCATGTGGAGATCTTTCTCCTTCAGTTCATTGAAGAACTCTCTACACCCTGTCATGTGGAATGAGGCACTAGATTCCAAGTACCACATGATCCCCATCATTGTGTTAGCCATGCATGCAATAAGGGTGAAGTTGAGCTCAAACTATGAATCCAAGGCCTCACCTACTACTCCACCTACGGGCTCCTTCGTGTTATACTTTTTATGTGGAAACTTCATGGCGTAGTGCCCAAATTCATGGCAATTGAAGAATTTTGTTTTGGACGAGTCTTTTTTCTTTCCCCCTTGGCTAGATTCAACCTCACCTTGAGACTTTTGTCCCTTGGCCTTCATTCCTTTGTTGGCTAGATAAAATTCCTCTTCCTCTTCTTTGGATGTTAATCCATCCCTCGTATTCTACATTATATCCTCTTGTACCAAATTAGACCATAAGCGTTCCCAATTCGATAGTTTCTCCCTCTTGTTCACTGAATCTTGGTAGTTATACCATCTCTTGGGAAGGCCTAGAAGGGCTAGGCTTAACAAGTCATATTTTGTAACATTAACACCAACCCCACCAAGTTCATCACAAACTTGTGTAAATCTGCCCAGATACTATTGGATAGTGTCATTCTTTTGCATCTTGATATTTCGAAGTTTATCCTTGAGCACCAACTTCTTATAGTCACTACTATTCTCAAACAATTATTTCAATTTTTTCCTCATTGTGAAAGGAGTTTCTTTCCCATGGATATTTGAGACAATGTGATCCTATACTCCCTCCAATACTATTCTCCTTTCCTTGGCTACATCTTTCTTCCATTGAACAAGGTTTTGGGAAGTAGATGCCTGTGATTTTGCAACATTTGTCTTGATGTATTCTAACAGTCCATTTTCATCCAATACCGCCTCCATGCGATTCTTCCATGTGATGAAATTAGAGTTTCCTTCCAAGGCATACTCTAGTCTCAGCCCATTGAAGGTCAACTTCCCAACTCTGAAGAGATCTTGCTACACTGAACTGTAAATCTGAACCTCCTCACAAACAACTTTGAAATTCTTGTTCTAATGTGAATCCTTCTATGATAACATGTATAAATTATGGTATAGATTTGCAACTTCCCATGAAATTTTAATCAAAATCACAAGACACAAACCTACTCTACTGCTTTATGGAATTCGATTCACAATTTATAACATCAATTGCAAACATGCAATGAGAAATAACACACATGCACACAATAATTTTTCAAGGAGAAAGCAGTTTGCTAAAAACCCCAATGCTTGCTTGCATTAATATGTTGAATAGAGATGTATCACAATTACTTTGCTCAATTGAGCACAACCTGCAAGTGAATAACCTATATCTCTGCTTACAGTGAAGCTCTAACCCAGACTTAGTCAAAATTTTCCTCTTCTTGAGCCCTTATTTCCTTGCACGATTCCTAAGGAAATTATTCCCCAATTATTTAGGAATTTCCTCCAAAATGCTTGCACAATTCCCAAGGTTGATCATATGACTGCATGCAACACCTGTACACTCAAGGCTATTCTACAATTGATGTTATAGTGCTTTGGAATCTCTACCACAACTGGGAAAATCAAATTCTTGCATGCACTAGATATTTTGGGTTGATTGATCAATTAACTAGATGATCATTGAGTTAGACTGAAGTCCCACTGTACAACTGACCTTCCACTAGTTCCTCCAATAGTTAGAACTAGTTTAATTGAAAACAACTTGAAATAACTCACCTCGATTACTACAAATTAGAAATCACACATGCTTAATTGAACTATAAATCCTCCAACTCGAATTTCTAAGCTCACTGAGTGATAAGAGATATCTCACCTCAGTTACTCCATCCAAGTTGTTTATTGATGTGGAAATTTGAATTTTCTCAATTGTATCAAGGCAAAATCAAATTGAGAATTTCTTGCTGCATTTTTCAAAATACCCTACAAAGGGTGTAGAACTTATCTTGGCCAAACGTACATGGAGATGCGTTGGTGTGATATCCCCTGGATTGATGTTTTTATGTAATTAATTGTGCATATGTGTGTTCCTTTTTAAATGTTTAAGTCTAAAAAACATTTGAAGCATTTCATTATCATTGCTTATTACTAATAATAATTGATTATAAATTTTTAATTATGATGTTTTGTTTTTATAAATAAAGAAATTTAGACAAATAGTTTTTGAGTACATGAGGTTGAAAGAGATGAGAATGCAAAATTATTGGTGAATAATAGTTACCCATCAATAAGTCCTAGGCATCTAATATGGATGATTACATTTATTGATAAATTATGAAAATTGGTCAAATTCTTTCCTAAAAGACAGTGTGTTGTCTTTGGGAGTGGGAAACATAAGTTCATTAATGAGCTAGTCACTACCTACCACCTGTAGGTGAGGTGGAAACATTTACAAATCACCAAAGAGTGGTAGATGGGTAATTCATAAAAAATTAAAAATTAAATTAAAAAAAATAAAAAAAAAAAAAAAATAAAAATAAAAATAAAAATTAACTACTTGCTTTTGTCTCATTATGGTAAAAAAAAAAGGAGATTGAAGAGAAGCAAGAGTGAAGGACACAAGAAAAAATTTGCAAACATGTTATGCTCAGGGGGATACTAACTGGATAGCATTATCAAGGCTGGGGGAGCCAAGTACATAATTATTAATTTTTTAGACTACTATTTTGAAGTTGGTATTCTTATCTACAATTTTTATTTCCTTTAAAAGACGTAGCTATGTTTTTTATTTGTAAAATTATTTATAGTAGAGAAAAAAGTAAATTTGTTATGTTTTATTCATAGATTTTGTGCAAAGAAAAGAGAGAAAATAGTTGTTTTTTAATTATAAATTCTAAAAATTTAAAAGAAAAAAGAAAGATTATATTTCATTTATAAATTTTTTACCTAAAATGAATTTGTACATGTTATTAAAAAAATAAATAAATAAATAAAATGAACTATAGATTCTATATTTTGATAAGTTTATTTTAATAAATTTCTAATAACAGACAAATATATATATATATATAATATATATATATATATATATAAATATATAAATAAAAGAGTAAGTGTGTACAAACATATATATGTTAAACCAAACAAAGGTTATATCCCCGTATGTATGTGTAATAAAAGGAATTAGAAATAGCATGTTGTAGAGGCATATAAACTATGTAGGGAGGTTTTAATATAAATATGTATTTTCTTTCGACCAACAAAAACAAACAGTAAAAGCTTTGTTAAGCTCCTTATATGAAAGAACAAAGTAAATAGTAAGTAGCTTTTTTGTAATAAGTAGAATTGGCATTCATTAGTATTAATGAAAGTAATTTTATCATAATCGAGCACAAATAATTGATAGTGGGGTTAATATATAATAAGTATACAGATATTTATATAAAATAGAGATAAAAACAAAGTATATTTACTCTTATAGAGATAAAAACAAAGTATATTTACTCTTATAGGGAAACATTAGTTACACAGAAGGAATGTTTAGTTAAAATACATTCGTCGTAAAAGAAAAATAGACCGTTAATGAATATATGGTATTAAAAAATAATTTGTTAAATCGATGGAGAAATTATCATACTATAAGTAAGCATAACTGCATACATTTTAATAAAGAAAAATACTGTATTCATATAAATATGTACAAGACAATATAGGAAATAATTGTTAGTAGTTAAGATCGAAACATTGACCTGAAAAGGAGTAATAACTAAAGTTAAGTTTATTAAATAAATACAAATTAGGTAGAAGGGCATGGATATTACACTCTTCCAAAGAATTGGAAGTAAAAATATAGAACACATGGAGAATTTTATACATATGTAAGATAGCTTTATCAATGAAATCATGGACATAGGAATTGGGTGCTAGAGAATCGAATTCTATCTAGTAGAAGAGTTGAATGTTCTATGAGTTGAGATAGAATCACGTTTGAATTTGAAAACATTAAAGGAAATGAGACTTTGTCTCAACATAGAATCATTACTTGGAGAATATAAACACAGTGATCGTAATTATTAACCAAAAAAATTAGATAGAAATTGTGAATGGAAAATTAGCAGTAAGCGTGTAAATGAAAAATGGTTTATAGAAATTACCTTGGAACAATAACTAGTTTCATACTGCCTTCTATCTTCAAAATAGATAAATGGATTAATTATCGGTATAAAGAAAGGGAACTATTTCTTTAAAATAAAAATTTTAGTTACATGCAATAATAAAACTATACTCTGAGAATTTTAATGTGAGAGATACTTTAAATGTTATAGCTACAGAGCTATAATCAATAACCAGTAAAGAAATAAAGCGCACACACAGACACACACATATATATATATAGATATGCAATTGTAAAAATTATGAACAGAAAAAGAATGGGTTAACCTATGTTCACAATGGAGAAGAAATATCAAACAAGTGAATAAACTACTACACAGAAAAAACAAGGCAGACATACTTCTCAATATCTAAGTTACCATATAAAATTATGGTTGAGAAGGTAAAAATGTTGCGCTCCCCATTAATGGCGATGTAGAAGGATAATCCAACACTACCTGTGTGTTTCGTGGCATGTGCATAAATCTAGCGACGTGTTTGTTTACTAACACCTGCGGGTTTTGGTGTAACAGCAATCGTGACTCCAACAAGTTGTATCAGAGCCAAAGGTCTCGAGTTCAAAACACACCTGGCTCGCGTAGAGGGGGGGGGAGATTGTTGCGCTCCCCGTTAATGGCAGTGTAGAAGGATAATCCAATGTTCCCGGTGTGTTTCATGGCATGTGCTTAAATCTAGTGATGTGTCTGTTTACTAGCACCTACGGGTTTTGGTGTAACGACAATTGTGACTCCAACAAAAAACCCTCACTAATAATAACCAAGTCAAAATATAATTTAAACTTGAAAGTGCTACAAATAAATACCTTTGTGTAGTTAAATCGACTATTAAGAACATAGTCAAAGTCTTTTATTATTAACATGTAAATAGGGTTTTAGAAACCTGAAACCCTAGTATAACTGAGAATTAATAAACAAACTAATCTTTTTGATTGAGAAAAAAATTAAACCCTAGATGGATTTACAAATAATTCGGAAATAATAATGGAAAAAACTAGAGAGGGTTGTAAATCTATGTAGAAATGAAAACATGGCAAAAAATTTTGTATAGTTACCTAGAGATCAAGCTATCAAATAAATAAAAGAGCAATGAATAGAGGTCCTAGAACTTTGGTGACTTTTTTTTCCAACAAAAAAATCATACCCAAGAAAGAGAAACCTTTAATAGATTTTGAACCACTAATAATTAAAATCCCAAAACCTAGAATAGAGATATCATACAAAGAAATAATATACAAAATAAATTTAAACCAATGATTTATTTGAAGGTCCTCAATCGCAAAAGGAAAACACCTGCGTAATTTTACAGCCTTTAAATGTAGATAAAATCCTTATGGCAAACAACCATAAGTTCTTAACCAAACCCTCACCAGAAATGTTGTAAACTATCCTAAGGAGGAAATAACATACTGAATTGGTCCAAACCAGTATAAATACTAAAAAAAAAATTCACCAAAGAACAAATTTGAACATGAAAAGAATCTCAAGTAATAGAAATGTAAGTTACCTCCGGTAAAAATGTGAAGAATTACGAACATAGTGGGAAACTTACCGTACAAATGATTTGATAACGTAATGGATGGTGAAAATATTCATAAAAATTCTTCCAAACCAGAGATATTTTGGTAGAAACAAAGTTGCAAGGTAACTAGCTCTCTAAGTGCAACAAGGAAAGTGAATGAACTCACAAACAGTCCGAATAGTTTATGTATCATAGGAAAAACCCTAAGAGTACCATCGATGTGGGAGGTCAAAAGGACCCTCTGTTGAAATCCCACAAGTCAACACGTGTACATGTGGGAGGATCTAGAGGGTGCTACATTAATAATGTCATATAAAATGCAAATGAAAACCGATGCTAAGAACTATATGTATAATTTTACCACATTTAAACAATGTGTATTAATAAATGTTTAGCAATGTTTTATATTACTATGAGATATGTGTTATATATGTCTTATATATGCAAGTGTGGATGATGTTAATATATTCGGTTAAACCAAGGTTTCAGTTAGCGCCAAGCTTTAAGAGGCTAAGGTAGACAAAGGGTTGGCTATAGCAATTAAGGGGTTGTATACAAAAAGATTAATTGCTTAAACTATGGATATAATATAGCATACAAAAAGAAGTTTGGTTTATATATATAATTTATTGTAATGGTGTTGAGATCATACTCTTAGAAATACTCTTTGAATATGTGTGAATATGTGAAGGTATCAAGAACACAATGATGTTTTCCAAAGCATAGCTTTGTTAGTGAGGGGCCCAGAGAGAATATGGTTATAATCGCCTAGTAAACCAACAAACAACAAAACGGTCTATTTTAATCATAATAATATCATAAGGATATGCATCACAATAAAATTATTTGTTTAATCATAATAATATCATAAGGATATGCGTCACCAATGGAGTGGACTTTCAATGGAAGTGGAAATTAACAATGAGAAAGAAAAAAATAGTGTGCAAGTAGAGGCACAATATAATCTTGTATATGGTCATGGATGGTGGTGCATAACTATGTGTTTGTCAATTTTTATATATATTTACTTATAATTTCATTTGAATACAATGGTCAACCTTAAGATGGTCCATCTATTATTATTGTGGTTAACTCTGTTCAATCCAAGAGGCAAAACATTTAATCATATCCATGCACAAGAGAACAAAGGTGGAAAAAATCCAAAGGATGGTATACACATCAACATAAAGATATATGGCCATATTGGGAAAATAAGTTTAACAAACATGAAAGCATGTTTCTTGTAATGATACAGTTGATATAGATCAATTGCACAGTTCAGTTCAACATATGCAACCCATATTTCCCATTGATATATGTTGTTCCACTTATTCAATAGCTTGGTCCGCAATGTCAAAAGAGTATTTGTCTTGTAAATCTGTTTTGTGAAAAGATTGATATAGGGAAAATATTCGATTATCCTATCCTTCACATAGTGTCACTTTAGCAAGGTATAGAGACACAGGCCAAAAGGAAGGGTGTCTTGCTAGATTTTTTGGAGGTATACACTAACTATGTAGTTAGATCCCATTAGTGATAGCCCGTTCTTAAGAACCATGTAGTAAATTAACTAGCATTTGCACCAAATGTTGCAAAGGAAATGTCGTAAGGCATAAATTTGAGAAGAATCATGAGATATAGAAAATCACTGAATAAAATTTAGTAAACAAAATTTCATTCAAAACTTCAAGATAAAGAGAAATCACTTACATTATACCTTTGAGAAGAATCATGAGATATAGAAAATTACTAAATAAAAATTAGTAAACAAAATTTCATTCAAAGTTCGAAGATAAAGAGAAATCACTTACATTATACCAACCCGTAGTTAGTTAATAATAACAAAGTGAGACTTTAAATATGTCCTTTGGTCAAGAATGTTAAAGTATGTTATGAGGGTTAAAAGAGGTTGAAAAATAAATAAATTAACAAATGCAAACAAATATTTATTCTTTTCTTTAATTGAAATGATATAATTCGCTAAAACAAGTTGAATTCAAACAAATTCCTTAGACTATTGAATTCAAAATATGTAAATATCAATTTCAATGAATATAATGTAATTTTCCTTTTTAGATTTTCAACATATAGCCTAGTATCATAAGATGGAAATGTACCAAAGCAAAAAAGTCCACCTTAGAAACAACAATTAAAATTTCCTCCTGTAAAAATTTCTACTAAGATGTAATAAATAATGCATAAAGCAATGCTCTTTAATTGTTAATGAAGGGAAATTTTCCCACCTTTGTTAGATAGATCCTTATATATCGAGAGGATAGTTTAAAGAGGACGACAGTTCTCACAAAAAACCAAAAAATATGGCAGTGTATTCGGTACAAGTTGTGATATTATGCAATAAGCTAGTGAGCGAGTGAATAGATTCGCTCAAATGTTGTACTGGCAAGGCTAAGACAAGATGAAAATGGTGGGTTAACAAAGGGTGCTCTGCTTTATAGGTTTTATATAGCTGGTTTTTTTTATAATTATGAAAATCAAAATCAACATGGTCAACAATCTTAATACCTGGAAGTGTTCCATAACTCTATTTTAGCAGAGCATGGAGTTTTGATCTATTGTATTAATTATATTTTGGATTGTTTTAGCGTCCTTTGAATATTTCTGATATAATCTCTCTTAATCAAATCTTATCCCTAACAAAAAATCTAAAACTATCTCCTTCCTCGGGAGAGAGCTTCTAGGACAACTTTTCATAGTTTGAGATATCTAATCTGCACAAATATTTTTAAAATTTGGTCATCTATGTATCTGCAGAATTGGGTGGTTTATATAATATTTTTCTACACATGGAATTTTTTTTTAAATATATAATATTTCAAAATATTCTAGGAATTTGGAATTCGTAAACGCAGTGCTTGGTAAATACAAAATAGGAATTTATTTTTCTTATATAATATTTCAAAATATTCTAAGAATTTGAAATCCAGTTAAAATGATCAGTAAGTACAAATAAGAATTTATTTTTCTAAATATATAATATTTAAAAATATTCTAAGAATTTTAGAATCCATATAAATTCATAAACTTATTTCTAGGTAAATACAAAATAGCCTTGCAACTTACACTGTTAAATTAAATTAAATTTATTAATCATTTAATTTTTTTTAAAAGATTAAATTAAGTAAAGACAAACGCATATTAATACATTTTGATTCATGGATTTCGAACTAACATGAAAAGAGAGTAGATAATTAAGAAGATATGTTTCATCCTTTGAGCGATTTTCACTTTCTTCAACTTGGAATTTTGTACATTTAAAAATTCATTCAAAATATTCCAGAACTTTCTTTGCTAAATTAAATTTAGCTTGGATGTTTAGAGTTGGAAAGAGGTTGATTCCTCCCAGGCTATACAATACCCCATCTGAAAAGGCTTCGAGATGAAATCGATGGGTTATTGGTAGAGATGTCCATGAAAAGTTGGGACTTCTCGCAACATTTGCCAAACTCCAGGAGGCAAGGAATTGCCTTTGTGTTTGTTTCCAAGGCAACATCATATCTATAACAAAGCGTGATTTTAATTGTATCTCTGATGGGTAGATTGCACATGACATGAAAATTAAATGTATAGGCAAAGGAATGATGTTTTGGAAACTCACATTCATGGAAATCGTTTATATAATATGAAAATCTATTATATAATTTCGTAAGAATAAAATGGTTATGTATAACTATTATATATATCATTTTTTTAATAATACAAATACCTTTCATCAAATGTTGTGGTGGCAATGTCCACTTCCTTTGTGAGAACATCGACCATATCTTTTTCAATTTCCAGATTTTGTTTCATGTCTCTAGCAACAGGGACCAATATTTTCAACATGAATTCCTGGAATTCATTGCCATGAATTTCATGCAACAAGTTGAATAACTCGGTGTTCAATGACCATATCTTTTTCAATTCCCAAATTTTGTTTCATGTCTCCAGTGATAGGGACCAGTGTTTTCAGCATGAATTCCTAGAATTCATTGCCATGAATTTCAGGCAACCAGTTAAATAACTATGTTCATAACTTAATTTTCTCAAATCATTAGAGATGAACTCATCATTCCATAAGTCTGCATTATCAACATGTCAAAATAGATTTCTCTACACATTGAATTGTAGGTGGTGCTGGGAATATGCCCACACCACATCATGGTTTCAAAAACCATGGCCGCTTCATCTACTCTATTCTGGAGAGAAAGGGTATGAACCACAATGCTGAACAAGCTCCTATCTAGAAAGCAATTTCTGCTCCTCATGACATGCAAAAAATTCAATGCCTCATCGACTTGGCTTAACTTGCAAATTAAGTAACATACTAGTTACCTATGTGGTAGTATTTGGTTCCTTGGTTCCTGACTCTGTGTTGTGTGACAAGGAAAGCCTCACCATATTGGTATTTAAATTATTATCTAATTGTTGGATAGATGGATGACCACTAGAAGCCAATTTTGCTTAATTGTGGTCATTTGTTCTTGATACATTTCCAACAGCATATGGCCCCACCCTCTAGAACACCACAAATGACACCTTCAATGTAATTATCTTTATACTAGCACCACAGAATACAATCAACAGAAGATAAAAGTCATGAAGACATATAATCAATGCATGGATTGATAAAAGGATACCACTTATTCATACCAAAATGTCCACAACCCATACACCAACATAACTTTGATTGTATGAACAACCAAGAAGCTTTCCTTCATGTATGTTGAGGTCAGCCAATTTAGACCAACCAACATCGACTGCATCATAGCATCTTAAAGGTTCCCAGGAAAACACCTGTTATCCAATGCAAGATATTTTACAAATGGCCCTTATAAGAGGATTAAAAGAATTTCCACACTAAACATTTTAATACTAGCATAGATGAAATGCATTGCACCAAAGAGGCCCCCACCTTCAAACTTTCACGCAATCCAGTTAACAGAGTCCTTCCATCTGGATTGAAAATCATGGCACGAACTCCAGTTGTCTGAAATACAAACACACAACCATTCATGGTAAACATGTAGTAGATATGTAAATTGTAAAGCATACCTAAATTGAAAGATCATTTGCCAAAAACAAAAACATGTATACCCAATGAATTGGCAGTGCTGAACTTAAATCTTGGCTTGTCTCGTAGCTTTGGGTCTCTATAGGTAAATGTTGTGAATTCTCTACTATTTCTCTTGTCTCCTTCTATAACATGACCTCTTTTCTTTTCTTCTTGTACTTCTCCCTTAGGCAGAAAACTTGTTGGCCAACTGCCCACTATAAACTTACCCCAAAAAATATATCATATAACAATGTTCTTATAAAGATTCCCAGTGAGATTAAATAGAGTAGACTAAAAGTTGCCCATGGAAAAATCTTTATGAGCCCAAATGTAACAGATTTATAACTCCAAAGATATATTATGATACAAAATTTTAGATAAGTGAATTATTTTCATAACTGCACTAAGATACAAAAAAGAGAAATAATGTACAATGATCTAGCAAAAACAGATGACAACACACAAAATACTACATACTGTCAACTGGAATAGTCAAATGTACTATTATATACCACAATTCCTCTAAAAAAACAAATTAAAAATGGTAATCTTAAATCTTAAATCTTTAAGCCGATAAAACAAAAAAAAACTTGGAAAACCACCTGCACTCATTTCAAAACCAAATTCCATCGGCTTGGCTGAATGAGTGATAAGGCAATTGCAAGCATATTCCATAAATTGTGAAACAAACATTGACAAGAAACAAATCATTTATGAAACTACCTCACCATAACCCAGGAAAATGTAGTTATTAACTCTATTGATTTATTAGATTAGGACTATTTTTAGTCGAAGTGTAACTCGAGAATTTGACAACTAATTAACATCAGGAAGTGTTAGATCTTAATTCCTGTCGATTGGTTATTTACAGACTAATTTTTTTAATTAAAGTAATAGACGGTAAAACTTGACAAATATTGCAATCTTTGTCATTTATAAAAGTTCTCTTATATTAACGGATTCCAGAAATGCCTGAGTTGAACATATGTGAAATAATTCATTTACAAAAGGCTTTTCAATGTTTCATGTGCTAATGTATCACTTCCCTGGTCCATTAAATAAAATAAATGCAAGTATACAAACATATTTGGACAACTAAATTGAAACAAACATCTGAAATCATACACCAATTCATTAAAGAAACAACTTCTAGAATACTACCTTTCTATAATACCAAAGAAGAAAGCAATTTCATTTGAAGGGCATGATTTCCTTTTTAACAGTCCAATACAACATTCTTTTATTCCTCACTTGAACAAGAAAGGAATGTAGCCAAATAAAATAATACCATGGTTCTTTCATGAAAAGGAATTATAAGATAAAATCAAATAGCCTAGTGGGCTAGCTCATGTGGTTGAACGATTTAAACTATCTCTTGGGCTAGTTGGTTGCCTCAATTGTGTGCCTTTATATGTCCCTACAAGGTCAAGTCACTGTAATCAGCACTAACAGGTTTACACTTGGAAGTGTTCGGGGGTTCCCCACAAGGTTTTCCATGGAAAAAAATTTACTAGTGTCCAATGACAACAAAAATAGGTCAATGGGGACTAAAAGGTAACAATAATGCAAGGTATTGTGTAAAAGTGCAAAATCAAGATAATCCCTGCTATCAATTCTTACTTAGATAGTATTTGGTAGGCTTATGTACTAAAGCAAAAGGACAAGACTTCAATATTAGGTAATAAAGAAACTACACACATTAGCTCAATTGTCATCTTGGTCAAATTTAAGAATTTTCTCTTTCTTAAAGGGCTAATGTTAAGTTGAAGGGTAAATGGGGGATCAAGGTATAAAGGTGTTGCTTATTCAGTGTAAGAACATTCACAAAAACATGTATTTGAATTTTTTCCAGAGAAACCAGAGAAATTAATTTTTCTTACAAAAATTCTATTCAAGGTTCTGTTGAGGAAACATTTTAATTGATATGCAAAGGTCCCTTTATATTAAACATAAACTAACCTAATATTTATTTATTATATTCTAAATACACAAGAAAAGGCACTTAGGCCTGCCAGGTGAATAATGTTGCAGTATATGTCAAGCACCAGGATTAATGCAAGTGGAATACGAGAGGGCAGGGGGGAAAAACAGTCAGGATGATGAGAATTGGTCACAAAGAAAATAGAAAACAGAGGAGAATGAAATGGGGGAAAAGAAAAATAGAGAGAGAAGGCAGAACAAGATGACGAGAAGCAAATAGGAGATAACAGTTGTAAAAGGTTCAAGTACTTCCCAGAAATCTTTCAAAATTCAACTTTTTGCAGATTTTGACAAGTAAAATATACATTTTTTTCTCGAAACAAATTTAAAATTTTTGAACAATTGAGATAAAATTTTTGTACATTCATATTTTAGGGGAGAAATACGTCATTGCTTTAAGCAAGGCCAAATGTTATTCATAATATCAGTGTGCAAAAGACTGGCAGTCCAAATAATATCTTGGTGGCCCAGATTCTCTACCAGAAATACATGTCACCTCTTGTTTTTTATTGACAAGGATTCACTTTGAATATCCAAGTAAAATACATAGATGAACACTTCGTGGGATAACCACATGATAAACCAAGGCATTTTTGTGTAGCTATAATCCCAAAGATTACTAACACAATGATTTGAACAAAACCCTCCAAACTTCCATGCCTTGAACTTCGTCCTTGATATCATTAAATTGTTTAACCATTCATTCATGTAACATACTCTGTAAAAGTACTACTTCTTACATAAAACAAGATAATCATAACAGAGTAGTTATTCCCCTATTCCTTCTGCCTGCCACCAATAATAATCCATTAGTGATGGAAAGCAAATGGTAATCCATTAGTGATGGAAAGCAAAACCATTTGGAACTTCATTGGGTAGGTTCCAGAAAGACTGAATAAGCATCATTACCTTGTATGCAGTATTTTGCCTTCATTCCATTCTGTGGTATAAATATCAAAGAACTTATCCTCCACTTATCACCAGGCGTTCTCTTGCACACACAAGGCAAGATTAAAAAATAACAATTGTGCATATTGCAAAACAACCATCCATATCATTTCCCACATCTTTGGTGAATTTGATTATCTCTTACAATATGCCAAAGAAATATGTTACATGCACAACCTTGAAATGAAACTGAGGTTACCCCAATGGAAGTCCTTATGCCACACCTTGCGATGCAAACTGCGTGTAGGACGCACTCTAAAACCATTAGCCTTGATGAATCAATAAACAAATCCGTAACATTTTTTACTTGGTAGCAAAAGCCCAAAGTGATTGACTTCCTCCACTTACAAATATGATCTTGTAATCTTTCTCATAAACATTATGAACTATTGAACACTCGAAGACAGTTTTTCCAACTCCCAATGCTGATAATATCTGGCCTTGAAGAGTTTAATCAAAATGATGTCCATGTATACCTGAGGAATGAACACCTTGCCAAAGTGCATGCCAATTTCTCCCATAAATGTCCACGTTGGTAATATCAACAAAATAATCCCCCAGCACCTAGTTCACTTTGTCACAACTCCTTTCTTCGCTGCTCTTCTAAAGGATCTGAACTCCTCATAATCCTCTGCATTGTCCTAAAACCAAAAGCATATCTGATTGGCCATGTAGCTACATAGTATCTTCACAATCTGCATATTGATCCAATAGAAATTTCCACAATAATGCTAACAAATGACACAACCATTAACAATTAAAGCCTCGTACCTATCATGATCATGTCGAGCTGGATCTGTTGGCATAAATTCTTTTGATTTTGGTAGTGGAACCTCCCTAAACCATTCATGCCTGAGGGCTTCTTCTGTTGTTATTCGTTGCACTTCATTGAACCACAATCAGTTTCAAAACATCATAATACCAAACTCTATTTAGTACTTATAACTAAGATCCACAGAAGCAGTTAAGTAAATCAAAATAGAAAAAAAAAAAACAAAAAACAAAAAACAAAAAAAAAAAACATGTAAAACAAAAATTGTATGGGTTTCCAGAACGAGTCTATGGGAGGAATTCCACCATTGAAATCAAACTCCCAATAATTTTTAAGGGTATGTTTCAGAGATTTTGGAGCAAGAAATTAAATATTAAGTAAAATTTTTGAGCTTGATGAAGTTTAGGGAAAACCCATATCAAGATAACTATATCGGGGTCTAGAGGAAGAGGTGAACCTATAAATACTGAGCACTTTCTTAAACCCTCACGTAGTTGGAATACTCAAGGAGGAGAAGTTTCACAACTTTACTGAATTAGAAGCAAAAAAAAAAAAAGCATTGAAACATTGATAATAAAAATCAAATCAAACAAATTTTCAACACAAGATTAGATCATATTTAATACAACAGAACATGTGAGAATCATGTATGAGGCATAAAATACACCAGATATTGATAGTACTCTAATTCTATTATTTTCTAGTTAAACATTTACTAAAATATGTGAAAATCATGAATACCCTCACTGTATAATAGAAGCTCAACAAACTTCTTTATCTTCCATGGATACTCAGCATATCCTAGCTACTAATCTTGCAGCGTATCATGACCTCCCACCACCACCACCAAATAAGGAGGGACGGGCAAAGCCGAGATATCGGGGCCCAGGAGCATTAGGCCCAAACACCAACAAGAGAAAGCAACAAGTGAAATAACATGGGCGAGTAAATGGGGCTTACGATTGCCGAAGCTAAACCATGTGATGGCCTGCACACAATTGTAGTATGGAATGGGAAATCGGTGCTATGGTGATGGCCTGTAATCCACGAAGATCACTAACACTATGTCTCTCTCCTGGTTAGCTTTCTGCAGAAAATTTCGTAGAACACAAAATTGGAAGACAAGGTAGCAAATGCTCTGCCATGGAGATGCAAATGGTTTTTTGATTTCATGTCGTGGGTAGAAAACACCCCACCATGGAAGAACGATACAATGGGAAACGACTTTTCAATCTTGATAGGAATGAAAAGAGGAACCTGCACTCCCTTCGGGGCATCGAGGAGAAATAGAACACTATTCAATGCATATCTAATACCAATCATAGAGGGTACAGGGCTCTGCTTTTTCGCTCCTGTGGTCATGATGAAAACACAAGGTTAAAGAAAGAATTTGTAAAATTGATAGTAAAGAAGAAAAACAACCTAGGGTTAATTGAGAACTCTTACAGAGCATTTATATGGAAGTGAACCAATGCTAGCCCCATTTGTCTGCAGAAAATGTCGTAGAACACGAAATCGGAAGATAGGGTAGCAAATGCTCTACCATGGAGACGCAAAAGGTTTTCTGATTTCGTGCCATGGGTAGCAAACCCTCCACCATGGAAGAAGGAGACGATGGGCAATGACTCTACAGTCTCGACAGGATTGAAGAGAGGAACCTGCACTCCCATCACAGCATCGAGGAGAAATAGAACACAATTCAATGCATATCCAATACCAATCGTAGAGGGTATAGGGCTCTCCCTTTCCACTCCTGTGGTCAAGCACTTGGAAGTAGAGTTGAACAAGAGCAATCTAGGTAATTTTGAGAAGGGTGAGGTTCATTCTGAGCATGTGAGTATATTTTGTAACTAAATTTTTAACTGGTCGAATCAATTGGATGGCTCAAATCATTTTAATTGTCTAACACTGAAATCAAGAGCCCATTAATGTACATGTACCTTAAGAGGAGGGTTGATTTCAAAGGGGAATTCCTTACAACGTAATTATTAATTTGTTATCTTTCTATTTTATTGGTTCAATGACAATAATATTATGAACAAGATGAAAAGATAGTAAGTAAAATTTCATTAATTAGCCTTAAATTTGAATATTTACCAATGCTAACCTAGTACCATGGATTAAATTTGATGGTTATTTATTCGTATCTTCTTTATTTAACTACCAAATATTGTATTTGAACATTTTAAAATATGCACCTCATTGATGACTATTATTAAAATTTTCAAACAGTTAATTTGATGGGTGTCTTAAAAATTTACCTGTATCCACATACATATAAGAAATTTCAAATAAAATTATAGAAAACAAAAGACAATAGTGATTCTATTGGTTGAGACTTCAATATAAGTATCACACTATGAAAGACCCACAATTCTAAGACTTTAAGATGAGGAATATTGGACTTATTACAAAAAGCAGAATTTTTCTTCAATGACACCATGCAATCCTACATTACACACTTAAGCATAAAGCATGAACATTGAAGCCTTAAGCTTAAAAATCGAGATTCATATGACATGAACCACACCCTTTGGCCATTGGTATTCTATATAAAACATTAACTAATTTTTCTTATTTATGTAGGTGAAACAGTTTTTTTTCATTTGATTGTAAGAGTTTTATTTAGTTTCTTAGTGTTGGCACACTTGTGATAGATCTCAAATTTTATAAAACAAATCTATTTATTAGTTTGTTTAAAAAGAGTAATCTAATTTGTGGTTGGATATGGAAATCTCAAACGTGTGGTTACCAAGGCTATGATGTTTTTGATATGTTCACACTGGAATCTAAACACAACAAGGTTGGTTTCTTTTAGTGTAGAATTTTACTGTAGATTCAACAACTTATGTGATATGCTAAAACAAAAGACAAGAATCTACTCTACTCTTCAGTGAAAACCAAAATTGATTAAGGAAAACACTAAGCAGAAAAGGAAGAATTTCAATCGCACATAACACAATATTTTTCTAGTGAAAGAAATTGCTTAAAACCCTGACTATCTATATTGCATTAACCAGAAGATCTGAGAAGAAAATGCAATGCTTGTTCAACCTGAACAATCTCTGCACAAGTACAATCTATCCCTCTGCTTCACAAACCAACTCAAGCCAACATTTAGCCAATTCTACTGCCTGCCAAATCCCCACTTCCTTGCGCAATTTCTGAGGGAATTAACCCATATTTTATTGGGAAAATCCCTCACTACAACTGCACAATCCATCATAGACCTTCTATTTATTGCATGCACCATCTGTACAAATCAAAAAATTATACGACTGATAGTATAATGTCCCTAAACCCTAGTCTCAAATGGGTCTTCCTCTAAACTAACATGCATGAGTTATTTATGAGTGAATCTTCAGTTAACTAATGGAGCAGTGAAGCTGAAGCTAATCCCCACTACTAGACCTCCTACTAGTTCCTCCAACTCATTGAACTAGTTTAATTGACTTTAACTCAATTAGACTGTGTTAATTTATTAGAACTCAAAAGGACTCAACCTAGACCCCTAGAATTTAGGAATCACTCTACATGAGTGTGGATGGACATCCAACTCGAACTTATTGAGCCAACTAAGTCAAATTAACTTAGTTAACTATTACAAGTTGCTATAAGAATAGAATTTCGATTTAATTCCTAATTTAATTTAAGGACAAATTAAATTAGGATTTCTTGTTGCTATTTTTAACATTTAGTTGTTAGCATGTCTACCAGAAAGCTCTATTCAACTTCCTTGTTCGAAGATTATGAATTTCTTCAAAATTTATGCTTGTATATAATTATTTCTTAAAATGTTAAAATCCTCTCAAATTCTTATTTAAAAGTGGCTCCAAACTTGTTTTATTATTTATAAGGTCTTCTTTAAGTCCAACTAATCAAATTGAATGGTAAGATTGATTGTTCCTCTTCAAAATGCATTATAGTTAATGGGGTTGACCAATTATTTGAAAACTTTTCAAGAATAGTTTAGCATGATTCGTAAAATATTTAAAATTAAGTAAATAATGACTATACAAAATTGCGCCAAACCATTGGCTAGTTTGACATTAGCAATGAACATGATTGAATATTATGAGAGATTTTTCGGCGTAAATCACATGAAATTTCATTTGTCGACGCTTTTTGAACCAACCAGTGTGGTTCACCATCAGGACAAGTTGAAGAATTAGATTTAGCTTTGCATATTAAATAGTCAGAGCAAAACATCCAACCACTATATTTCTTGACCAAGCAACGGCTATGTTGACTAACGGCTAAATTTGACCAGGAGACGGTTAGTTGGACAGGATTAAGGGCATGACCTTTATTTTAATAATTAAGTTAATTCAAATAAATA
Organism: Pinus taeda; assembly: GCA_000404065.3. Lineage (NCBI taxonomy): Eukaryota > Viridiplantae > Streptophyta > Pinopsida > Pinales > Pinaceae > Pinus > Pinus taeda. Next base: position 75,704 of record APFE030030912.1, on the reverse strand, counting down.
TCAAATTGTTAGTTAGTTATATTCTTATTAAA
>APFE030030912.1:59674-73599 GCA_000404065.3 Pinus taeda | reverse complement strand
TTATTATTAATATAATAGTGTTATCATAATAATATTTAATAAATTTATTAATAAATACGTATACTTATAACCTAAATATCCTATTTAAATATCTTATAATAAATAACATAACCCTGAAGAGCAACTAAGCGGTGAGGGCCAGGACCCATAACTAATACAAAATCTCATCAAAGACTAAAGGCCCATGAGAGAAGGATACGGGATAAAAAGCTAAAAAAGGAGGGAGGGGAGGAAGAAAATGACTAGGAAGAGAGGGTTGGGATCTAGCAACTATTGATCTTCCATCTGTCTTCTCTATTGAGATTGTTCAGTCTTTTCTCAATCTCAAGGGCCTCCCTAAATTTGCGGTGATGGAATTGCGAAACTTTAGCAATAACACTCGTCTCCTCGATACATACATGATGTTTGGTACTCTCTGCATGCTCAGCTAAAGCGGAAGAGTGGTTCTCCTATGCTTGAGTTCAACTACATGCTCACTAATCCTTTGATTAATGGAGTGACCAGTCTCACAAGGGTCCCACAGGAACAAGGAATAATATAAAGCCCTTTCATGTCCTTAGGGTTGATAGGATCCTTCACAGATCTAAGGGATTTACGAATGATGTTGAGGGGTCTAAAGGTCGAGGGGACATTATGTTTCTTAATAATCCTAGCAATCTTACCAGTAGTCCCCTGCACAAACGGAAGATGGACACCTAGGACCCGCTCTTTCCCAGGTGTCCATCTTCCGTTTGTGCAGGGAACTACTGATAATATTGCTAGGATTCTTAAGAAACATAATGTCCCCTCAACCTTGAGACCCCTCAACACCATTCGTAAATCCCTCAGATCTGTGAAGGATCTTATCGACCCTAAGGACATGAAAGGGGTTTATATTATTCTTTGTTCCTGTGGGACCCCCTATATTGGTGAGACTGGTCGCTCCATTAATCAAAGGATTAGTGAGCACGCAGCTGACCTCAAGCATAGGAGAACCAAGTCTTCCGCTTTAGCTGAGCATGCAGAGAGTACCAAACATCATGTATGTATCAAGGAGGCGAGTGTTATTGCTAAGGTTTCGCAATTCCATCACCGCAAATTTAGGGAGGCCCTTGAGATTGAGAAAAGACCAAACAATCTCAATAGAGAAGACGGATGGAAGATCAATATTTGTTGGATCCCAGCCCTCTCTTCCTAGTCGTTTTCTCCTCCCCTCCCTCCTTTTTTAGCTTGTTATCCCATATCCTTCTGTCATGGGCCTTTAGTCTTTGATGAGATTTTTTATTAGTTATGGGTCCTGGCCCTTTCCGCTTAGTCGCTCTTCAAGGTTATGTTATTTATTATAAGATATTTAAATAGGATATTTAGGTTATAAGTATACGTCTTTATTAATAAATTTATTAAATATTTATTATGATAACCACTATTATATTGATAATAACAATACAATTAATCATTTCAAACTCTAATAATATTCTATACCTTGAAATCAATCTATGACAATATGCTATTTTACCCTTAATTAAACTTTTAATTAATTTTAAAAAAAAAATTTATATTCTTTCTAACCCCTAAAATTTCTAACTACCAATTTAAAAATGATTTTATTTTATAATTTATTTATTTTAATATATAAAATAAGTCCCTTTATCTGTAATGTATATATAACTAACTATGTATATTGAAGTACCAATGGGGGAACAGGGCGGGAACTGAGCTCCAACTTTCTATGGCGATTGCTCCTTTGACAATTGCAGGGACCTTCCCCCAGGCTCGCTATAGAGCGCTAGAAGGAAGTAGCTGGTTGCTTGGCATTCCCTCGCTCAAGGGGGAAAATATACGTCCAGTTCAGGTAACATTCCATCTTTTTCATTTCCAAAATGGGTTTTTCTGGCCATGTACATAGCTCCAAGAACTCGGTTTCCTCGGCGGGGGTTTTGTCCTCCTATTTTCTTTCTCTGAGCACTTTTCACATTTTTTCCTGCCACTATTCGATTAGTCATAGGTTGGGGTTCTTGGCTTGTTGACTTCTATTACAGTCATTCCATCTCCTGTCCTACCTGCACCATCCCCTATCATTAGATTTAACACAAACTGCTTGATGTGTGTGTGGATAAGCGAAGAAGGATTTTCAGCATCCTGGCCCCAATCTTCTCTAAGGTATTTCCGTGCGAGGGAAGGAGGGTAGACCACAAAGGGCCACTTAGATATCGGTATGGTGACAAAATATATAAAAAATGACCTACATTATCCAAATTTGAATCTATCAAGAGGCAGACAAGCTATGAACAGCTGGGGTATAGTGGGGTTTGAAGGAAATCAACCATTTTCACATTTTATGACCCCAAAATCATAAAGCCATGCTGTGTGGGTGAAAATTGGATTAATATCTTCATCAAAAAGACAAAGGGAAGCCATCACTGTATGAGGCTCAAAAGGGGGCTGCTTATACAAGAGCTAAAGAAGGAAATACAGAACCATATTGGGACTCCCATCAATCACCAAAACCTGATTTTCTCCGGACGCTATCTACAAGGCCTCTTCTCTCTTCAGGATTATGGTATCAACAATGACTCAACCATATTACTCAATCTGCGACTATGTGGTGGTTGCAATGGGGACAGCACAAAAAACTCAGGCTATTTCCGTGATGCTGTCGAAGGAAAAGGAAAAATGCAGCATAAATCAGCACCAGAAATAGAGTTACCAGGTCCCTATATAGTGGAACAAACAAAGGAAACCCCAACGCTCCAAGTACATCTACCTGAGGTAATTGAACTACACACTGAACTATCCAAAAATGCTGTCGTTTGTAGATTCAATGGTTTTTGGCCAAAATCTGATGCTCTCAATCAGTGGATTTACTCCTCATGGACAACAAACTGTGATGTACACCTTTTCTCAAAGTGATTTTTCATTGTTTGCTTCAGTACAGAACAGGAACGAGACAGTATTATTCATCAGGGGCCTTGGTTTTGGGGCAATGTGGGCCTCTTCATCACTCCATGGTTTGATGGGTTTGATGCAAACACTATGAAAATTTCTACAATCCTTGTTTGGGTGAGTTTCCATAACCTCCCTCTGCATTTTTGGCACTACAAAGTTTTATCAGCCATTGGGAATTCATTGGGGATTTTCCTAAAAATAGATGAAGACAGAGTTAACAAGGGAATTGTCACTTTTGCCAGAATATGTGTTGAGGTGGACCTGAGTCAGGGATTGCCTGATCATATCACATGGTATACAACAACACATCGAGGACTCAACTGCTTGACTATGAGAATACTTCTTTCAGATGCTGCAACTGCCTACAAACTGGTCACCTCCAATACAACTGCTGCTGACCAGAAAGGACCCCAAAGGAAAAAAGAAACAACAAAAAAAGCCCAAGGGCTGGCAGCAGATCGACCTGATGGAAGAAGAGGAGGACATGCAACCAGAACCTCCAGAGAACCAAATGGAAACTGAAATTTTCTCAGGACAGAAGCATAATCAGGAAGAATCTACTCCATAAGCTAATTTGGGGCCATATACAACAACAGCATGAACCTCAGCTAGAAGTAAGTGGAATAAAAAGAACTCATGGATCAGAGGGATCTGAATCTAACAAGGAACTTCCTTTGAACACTTCGGAAAACCAGCTGGCCATTATTTCACCCACTCTCGATTCGGGAGGTTGGAGAAGGGTGGAAAAGAAAAAGGGCAGAAAAGTATAGGCATGCGGTTTTTATTTTACTTTACTTTTTTATTGTAACGTGTCCCTTTCGTGGACAACCTTCTGCATATGCTATAGCATCTACAACTTGTAATTTTTTTCTTTTGAATAAAATTACGGATTTTTTCCTCGAATAAAAAAAAAAAACAAAACAAAACAAAAAACAAAACAAAAAAACAAAAAAACAAAAACAAAACAAAAAAACAAAAAAACAAAAAAAACAAAAAAAAAAACAAAAAAACAAAAAAAAAAACTATGTATATTCATTACTCTATTTAATAACTTTTTAACTAACTATTAATTTAAATTAATTAATTTATTTTATGATATATTCGTTTATAGTCTCTTTAACCTCGATTTTAATTAGAATATAACTAACTAACAATTTGATATTTATTTGAATTAACTTAATTATTAAAATAAAGGTCATGCCCTTAATCTTGTCCAACTAACCGTCCCCTGGTCAAATTTAGTCGTTAGTCAATATAATCATTGCTCAGTCAAGAAATATAGCCATTGGATGTTCTTCTCTGACTATTTAATATGCAAAGCTAGATCTGATTCTTCAACTTGTCATGATGATGAACCACACTAGTTAGTTCGAAATGCGTCGACAAATGAAATTCCATGTGATTTACGCCGAAAAATCTCTCATAAATTTGATATGGATCACAGAAGCCTCAATTCAACAATGGTTGAATATGTTTTAGCTTTTGAAAGTAATATAAAACATATAAATCTATGACATTATTTGGTTGAAGCTTATTTTATTGTCAAGCCATAATTAAAACAAGTGTAATACACAACGTTATTGCTTAGTTCCTACATCTTATATAAAAAGTATTCGATAACAAGTATTGAATGCATGAACAAATTCATAAATCTAATAATGAAACACGTTTACTAGGAAATGAAGTAATGGAAGTAATTAATCAACTAGATAACCTTGGAGCAAAATAGAGATAAGTGAATAGACAATTATTGAATGCATGAACACATTCATAAATCTAATAATGAAACACGTTTGAATACTACGAAAGGAAGTAACCTAAGTAATTAATCAACTAGATAACCTTGGAGCAAAATAGATACAGGTGAATAGATCATTTTGGATGAAGCATTAGCCATAACATCATTGTTTGTTACAAAAGTTAAGAATTTATTGAAATGTGGTTGTGCGCATTTTATTCCATCTTTAGCTTATGGGACCAAATAAGGAAGAAAAATTACAATGTCTAATATATTTGTTTTCAGTATATATATATATTATATATATATATATATATATAATATATATATATTATATATATATATATATATATATGTTAAAGCTAATTATTGTAAACAAAGTATTTATTTAATTTTAAATATATACTCATCCTAATTCAGCCCCAAGTAAATAACTTATAGAAGAATTTATGTCAGAAAAATTGTTAGATGATCCAAAAATACAATTTTATCATAGGTTATAAAATTAGAATAAAATAAGTATTAATTTAAGATATTAAATTAATAATTATTATTCTAGAACTGTTTAATTATTTAATAGACTTTTAGAATTAGCATATTGTTGTAACTAGATATGACTCTCCAAATGTGTCGTATCTTAGGCTCTATTTTAGGAGATTTGTTAGCTAGTTGGTTTGAATAGCATTTAATGTAAATATGGACACTTGTTATTTAATAAGTGATCCATAATTAGAGGTAGTTAGGACATGGAGCTTATAAATAGCTCATTGCAAGAGTGTTTGGTTGTTCGGGTGTAAACTCTTGCAAAATCAATTATGTAATTTTTTTTTTTTTTCTGATTAATAAAATTACGTTTCTGAGGACACTTCTGCCATTATTGTGGTATCAGAGCTCCAGTAATGCTGCAATTGACTTGAGGAGGAGATTCCAGCTCTATCAGATCGTGGAAAACTCAACTCCATTGAAGTGATCAGCAAAAGATTGGTACGAAATTTGAAAAAAAAAAATTATTGATTTTAAATCTGCAAATTCTAAAATCATTTTTATTATCAAGAAAAAATGCAAAATCTATGTGACTTTCTGCAAAATCTGTGTGGCTATTTTAATGCACTGGATGAGGATTTGGCCACAGCAACTAAGTAGATTAAGGCGAGTTTAGATTTTTTTCCTCAGTTAGTGTGGGGAGTGGGATATAAAAAAATAGGTGTGCGTGAACCTAATATTCAGTGTGCGCGTGGAACTTCATACGCGTGGTCCTGTTAATTTTTATGTGCCATGTATTAAGGTTTTTGGATATTCTTATGTAAGAGTGGATTGCGTATTGTATTTCCTGAAATGACGATGTCTAAGGCTTCTCGATTTATTTGATTGGGTGGCACTGCTTTGCAAGACACTTGTAAGTGCACTTGGAACCTCAGCAATAAAGGAAGCCATTAATTTCGAATGCAGCAATATCGTGCCATGTGAACATATCCAAGTAGAAGATGTACATTTGACTTTTGGAGAAAATGAAATTGTATCTCTGTGTAACAATGCCAAAATCATTGGTGCTAGTTCTGTGAACCCCTCTCTAGCTTGCTAAAAGGCGAATTCGTCAACCGAATACCAACTCTAATATGTTGGTCTTCTGCATTAGCAATCTTGCAGTCTGTATTTAGCTTATTGTTACGGGTTTTTCTTTGTAATCTCAATTTCATTCCTAGAAGCGTTTCTTCTCACCCCAAGAACAAAATAATGATCCCCTCTCCAAGCCCTCGCTCCAAAGTTGCCCCTTTTCTCCTCAGCTCCTTGTCACATGAATCCGAACAGCAACATGGAACCGTGGGTAATCTCATTGAGTAACAAGTCATTGGACAACAGAGAAATCTTATAATGGGTTTGTGGATCGATCTCCATGGATTTATAATCACAAGTGATTCTATATACAACGAGAACAAGCAATCCTTGCAAGGTGAGCCAAGCTATCAATAGATTTGTCAAATCTGGTGTTTTGTGACGCCATTGACTATAATTTACACCATGGAGAGTCCATCCGGCAGTGCCTCCTACAACGTGTTGAACCACCTGGGCATGGTCAATTAAATAAATGTAAACACTAAGGTAAGTGTCAAGCCAGTGATAGCCATGGCAACTACCACTATAGCATCCGATAAAGGTCTAGTTACTCTAAGATTTTGAAATATCTCTTAATTTCCATATGCAATATTAATTTTTTATTGGAGTTTTAAAATAAAAATAAAAAAGGGGTAAATATAATGGAGAGATAAAGTTTTTTTTTCTATTGTTTGTAATTTGGAGAGATAAGGTATATTTTTTTATGTAATGTTTTATTGGAGTAATAAGGATTTTGTAATATTTGAGGAGTAATAAGGTTATTTGTATTTGGAGTAATAAGGAGATTTTTATTTGTAATTTGTAAATTGGAGAGATAAGGTGTGTTGGGTAATTTGTTTTCAAGAAGTTATTTTTTATTTTTCAATTGGGATCATCACATTGTAACTCAAAGTAATTTTACTTTGAGGGGGGGTAATTTTTTTACTAGATTGTGCAAAAGCACCATTGTAAAAGTCAAATTTTGAAAGTTGCCTTGTAAAAATTTGAGAAATTAACTAGAGCCAAGTGCAAAGCTCAGTCAATTTTCTCTTGTTTTGACGACTATTCGAGGGTCAAGGCCAAGCCCCAGTAGTTCGTTTTTTTTGTGTCGTGTGTTGTTGTTGTGTTGCGCATCTTGAGTTTTTTGGAGCTTGATTCATGGTGTGAAGTCTTAACACTACAATGTCTAAGTTGATTAATTTGTTTTCTGATTCCACAAACTTGAAGGCACACAATCTTATAAAACATGGCATCGTCTCATCGAAATCACTCTCATTTACAATGAATTATGGCAAGGTATATGTGATGGAGATGTTAAGCCGAATAAACCCACAGATGTAGTTGCACTAGAAAAATGGGAAGTTAAGAATGCTAAAGCCTTAGCTCTTATTAAATCTTCTGTGAATGATGAAATGTATGTTCATATAGAAAATGCTACAGATGCATGGTCTGCTTTGAAAACTTTTAAATACCTCTTTGATACTCAGCCCGAATCAAAGAAAGTTGATCTACAATTAAAATTGTTACAACAAAAATTGACTGAAGGAGGTGATGTACTTGAATATATATCAAGACTTAAGAATATTAGGCAGGAAATTATTAATGTTGGTTTTCCCGCAATTGATGATAGCTTTATAGTCACAATTGTAATTGCTAGACTTCCTTCTTCCTACACGCATTTTTCGGAGACTCTACAAGTAACTGGGAAATTAGAGAAACTAAAGTTTGATGAACTCATTGAAATGTTGACTCAACATGATAAAACTTTTGGGAAGAAGAAGAAAGTTGGTGAAGATGTTTTTCTCACAGAAGCCAGCACTAGTAAATTATCAGCAGACAATTCTCGAGGCAGAGGCAGAGAGAATCAGAATCAAGAAGCACATCGAGGTCGAAGCCAAAGCAAAGGAAACAACTTTAACAGAGGCAACAACTCAGGAATGAGTAATTTTCAAGGTAGAGGAAACAACCAAGGAAGAGGTAATTTTCAAGGACAAGGAAATAATAATTAAGGTAGAGGACAATCTCAACATAGAAGTCAAAGCAGAGGCAGAGGACAATCTTCAGGAAGAGGAAGAGATTTAAGTCAAATTGTGTGTCGAAGATGTAACAAAGTTGGCCATTATGCTGAAGATTGTCGAACTTCACTTAATAAAATTCCCAAGTTTCAGCAGCATTCAGCGCAATTTGCAAATGATCAAGATGAAGATAACTCCGAATATGTTTTTACTTCCTCACCAGTATCCCAACTTTCATCCCATCTTAGAAGTGAGTATGAAGATGCCTAGATCTTGGATTCCGGCGCAACTCAGCACATGACTTGTCGACGTGATTTTTTATGGAATTTTCAAGATTTCCAACTTAATTCCATTTTTCTTGCTGATGATACAAAACATACTCCTTATGGAAAAGGAGCAGTAAAAGTTTTTCTCCCTGGCATTGGAGAAAAAATGATTTCCAATGTATGGTATGTACCAACATTTAAGAAAAATTTTCTCTCTTTAGTCACGATTCGACAAGCAGGACATCAGGTGATTATGGAAGATGGTTTAGTCAAGATTAATTCAGTCAAACAGAACTTGAAAATAGTCATGCAAGGTTATGAAGATGGAAAATTGTTACGGATGAAAGGGAGTTATTCCAAGGCATTCTGATTTTGCAGGGGCAATAACTACAGGTATTTCACCTGTAAGACTATGGCATGTAAGATATGGACATTTGAATTTTGAGAGTCTTTCTCAATTCCATAAACAAGGAATGGTTAAAGGACTTCCCACTTTCAAAAGGGAAAATGCAAAATGTGAAGCTTGCATTTATGGCAAACAAAGTCAAGAAAGTTTTCCAACAAGTTCATGGCGTGCAAACAGGTGGCTACAACTAGTTCACAGTGATGTTTATGGTCCACTACAAACTTCATTTGGTGGTTGCAAATACTTCTTACTATTCATTGATGATTTTAGCAGAATGACTTGGGTTTACTTCTTGAAGAACAAGTCAGAAGCATTTGATAAGTTTAAAATTTTTCACCAACTTGTTGAAAATGAAGTCAAAGAAAAGATAGGTACTCTCCAGATGGATAATGGGGGAGAATTCACTTCAAATGAATTCAAAACTTATTGCAGTGAAAATGGCATAAGACGACATCTTACTAATGTTTACACTCCACAACAAAATGGAGTAGTCGAAAGAATGAATCGCACCTTGTTAGGAATGGCGAGATCCATGTTAAATTTCAAGAGGTTAAGTCCAACATATTGGGCAGAAGCAATACATACAGCTGTCTACTTAAGAAATAGATCTCCAACTGCTTCTTTAGATGGAATCACACCTTATGAAGCTTGGTTTGGTTTCAAACCTCGAGTTAAACATCTTAGAGTTTTTGGATCAATTTGTTATGCCTTAGTTCCGAAAGAAAAATGAACTAAGCTTGAATTAAGAAGTTTAAAATGCACAATGATTGGCTATTCAGATGAGAAGAAAGGGTATCGTCTTTTGACTAATGGAAAATTCATTGTGAGCAGGGATGTCATTTTTGATGAAACTGAGAGTAAAAGTGCTGACGAAATTGAAAATCTTCTTCACAAGTTAGAAACTAAAGTTAGTAAAAGAAATGGAAAAATGTAAAGTCAACCAACTTCACCAAATTGGTATGAACTTGATTTTCCTTCCTCTGAAGATGAGTCATCCAGTCCATCTACATCAACAACATCAACTGGGTCTTCTAGCAGTTCATCTGCATCTCCAAGTAGCAGCAGTTCTTCTGACAGTGATTCTCCACACTCTTCACTTGAAAGACGAACATCAATTTATATTAATCCTCTTTATAATGATGGAGACTTTACAGAAGCGCAAACAAGTGAGCACCAACTTCCAAAATGGGTAGTTCAACTTTTGAAAGATGTAAAGCCTGATGAACAAAATAAAACAGGTACCCGAAGGGCACATAGAAGTGAAGGCAATTTTTCCTTGATAGCTCATGATTTTGCTGAACCTTCCGCATACAAAGAAGCAGTAAAACATAAAGAATGGCAACAGGATATGGTTGAATAATATCAAGTAGTAACTGATAACAACACTTGGAAACTTGTTGATTGTCCAGCAAATGTTAAACCCATTGGATGCAAATGGGTTTACAGAATTAAGTATAATCAAAAGGGAGAACTTGAAAAAGTATAAAGCACGACTTGTCGCAAAAGGTTTTGCGCAGCAGAAGCATTGATTATGAAGAAACTTTTGCTCCTACAGCTAAATGGAACACCATCCGATTAACACTTGCATTGGCCGCTCAAAAAGGATGGAAAGTTCATCAAATGGATGTGAAAAGTGATTTTCTCAACGGGGATTTACAGGAGGAAGTGTATATGACCCAACCACCAGGTTTTGAAGTTGAAGAACAAGAACATAAAGTTTGCAAACTAATCAAGGCTTTATATGGATTAAAACAAGCTCCCCGAGCCTGGTATGCAAAGATGGATGAATACCTTAAGAAAGTTGGTTTTCAATGAAGTGAATCAGATGATACTTTGTATGTGCGACAACAGGGAAAATATCTGGTAATTCTTGTTATGTATGTAGATGATTTGATCATTACTTGCAAACATGATGATCATATTGCATAGGTGAAAAAGGAGTTACATGCAGGTTTTAAGATGACAGATTTGGGATTACTTCACTACTATCTTGGAGTTGAAGTCTTCCAACGTCCACATCATATTTTCATTTCTCAGAGTAAGTATGCAGCAGAGGTTCTTCAGCGATTTGGCATGCAGGATCGCAAGCCTGTTCTCACCCCCATGGAGCAAAACCTAAAACTTTCAAAATTTGAAGGGGGGGAAAGGTGGACAGTACAACTTACAGACAGTTGATTGGCAGCTTGATTTATTTGACAAATACTCATCTTGATCTATCTTATGCAGCCAGTATTCTTTCACGTTTTATGCAAGAACCATGAGACAGCCACTAGAATGCAGCCAAAAGAGTTCTTCGATATATTCAAGGAACAAAAGACCAAAAATTTTGGTCTTCTTTACATAAAAGCTAAAAGTTTTGTACTTGTGGATATTTTGATGCCGTCTTTACTGGGAGTATTGATGATCGAGCATCAACATCAGGTTATTTAATGAACATAGGCTCAACAACAGTATCTTGGAGTTGTAAGAAACAAGCTAAAGTGGCCACTTCTTCAGCAGAAGCAGAGTACATTTCAACATGGGAAGCAACATGTGAAATTGTTTGGTTGTGCAACATTTTGCAGGACTTGGGCATTTCTCAGGCAAAAGCTACATCATTATTCATTGACAGCCAGTCAGCCATCAAACTTGCTAAGAACCCAGTTCTTCATTCAAAGACAAAGCATGTGGACACCAAGTATCATCATATCAAATCTCTTATTGCCAAAGATGTCCTCAAACCAGTTTATTGTCCTTCCGAAGATCAGATCTCCGACATTTTCACGAAACCGCTTGGCAGAATAAAAATTTACTAAGTTCAGGGATGAACTTGGTATCTGTTGTAATGTATCTTTGGATCACAGGGGGGAATGTTAGATGATCCAAAAATACAATTTTATCATAGATTATAAAATTAGAATAAAATAATTATTAATTTAAGATATTAAATTAATAATTATTATTCTAGAATGTTTAATTATTTAATAGAGACTTTTAAAATTAGCATATTGTTGTAACTAGATATGACTCTCCAAATGTGTCCTATCTTAGGCTCTATTTTAGGAGATTTGTTAGCTAGTTGGTTTGAATAGCATTTAATGTAAATGGACACTTGTTATTTAATAAGTGATCCATAATTAGAGGTAGTTAGGATATGGAGCTTATAAATAGCTCATTGCAAGAGTGTTTGGTTGTTCAGGTGTAAACTCTTGCAAAATCAATTATGTAATTATTTTTTTTCTGATTAATAAAATTATGTGTCTGAGGACGCTTCTTCCATTAAAAATCATGTAAAAAGTTACAATATCTAGTACATTAAAATAAAAAAAATTAGTTACATAAAGGCTTAAGTGTGAGCACAAAAGATTCTATTTTTTTTTTTAATTACCATTAAAATTATGAAAACAAAGTCTAGTCCCACTAGCACAACTCGTTGATGATGAGCCTCAGGTGACCCTCGATCAAACCTCACGCGAGGTGGTTGTGCCCTATGCTAGGGGAAGGAGACATGTTAAAAAATTCATTAAAGAGATCCTCAGGTGATCCTCGATCAAACCTCACGTGAGGTGGTTGTGCCCTATGCTAGGGGAAGAAGACATGTTAAAAAATTCATTAAAGAGAAAAACTTATTTTACCTGGGGTTTGAATTCTTTTTTTTTCAATATTTATTTTTAGTTTTTTTTTGTCTTTTTATATCGTTTTTTTTTTCAATTCCAATTCCATTAATCATAATTTTTTTGTTTATAAAACTTTCATTTCATTGGTATAGGAAATTAATAAAATTTAAACAAATTTTGAGTGTATTTTTTCGCGTTGTCTTATATGTATACATCTCATTCTTTACTCTATTTCAAATCTTAAAGACCTTTTTCATTATTGTGTGCACTCAAACTCTAAAGCTTTGGAAAATGATAACTTAAAATTAAAGTTGGCAGTTTTTATTATTTTATTATTTATTTCTGTTATTGTTCAATTTTTAGATTTCAATTAAACATCATTTTCTTAATACTAGTATATGTATTATTATTAGTATTATCCAATTTTGCTTTAAATATGTATTAGTTTGTTTTGACCAAATTTTTTTATCACTTATCCATAGTTTAACATTAAGAATTCATTTTTTGTTAATTTTTATTCTTATTTAAATTCATTTATTCACAAAGTGATTGGTTGAGGTGTTATTATTGAGTGTTTAGTAACTTTCATTCCCATTAGTTACTAATTTTTTGTTTTTTGTTTTTTTTGTTTTTTATTTTTTATTTTCTATTATTTCAATTTTCATGAATTCTAGTTTTTCCCAATATTTTCTATATCTATATATATATATTATATTATATATAAGTGTATATATTGTTATAGATTTCTGGAAGGGCACTGTGTGATATAACTATTGTGTGATCTAAGTGATCCATCCAACATTTCAGATGGGAACTCCATTCGTCATCAGGGACCAAAGAGAACCTTGAGAGTAAACGAGTGTTGGAGCGCCTTTTTATATGAACCTATCTGGATTATGTATTCATTAACGGTTAAGAGATAGAAATAACATTTGACTAGTCACATAATGTTGAATTGAGGCTTATGTGATCCATATCAATTTTATGAGAGGATTTTGCGCGTAAATCACATGAAATTTCATTTGTCAAGGGGTTTCGAACCCACTAGTGTGGTTCATCATCAAAACAAGTTGAAGAATCAAATCCAGCATGCATGTTAAATACTCAGAGCAGAACATCCACCGGCTATAATCTTTGACCAGGCAACGGCTATATTGACTAACGATTAACTTTGACTGGGAAAGGGCTAGTTAGACAGGACCCAGGGTATAACTAACTTAAATTAAAAATTAAAATGAATCCTAAGAGTTATAATAATTTTATAATTAAATTTAATTTTTATTATAAACATATATACACCTATATAAATATTAAATTAAATTAAATGATTATTAAATTAATAGTTAGTTATACATAAGAGGTATTAACTATTTTCTATTTATTTTT